>CM050169.1:165256770-165549270 GCA_027410445.1 Discoglossus pictus
TCTTTTGTAATGGTGCAAGAGTTTTAGAAATTAATTGTTAATTATTAACAAAACATTTGGATATTCTCTGATTTCTTATTGTGCCTTCCTTTCATTTCTCTTCCCCTATCTTCTTCCCCTTTATCTCTTAGTTATATCTGTTTTATAAACAACTAGGAAATTGCCCATCAAAAATGACGGGAGTAAAATTGTAAGCCTGGCCACACAATGCAAGGCTATGGACCCTCTGAGCATCTTCGGCACTCCTGTGGCGCTCATCGCAAGCTCTGTAATGAGCGCCGCTAGCGAGGAGCGCCTGTGGCGCTCATTGCGAGGCCTGCAATGAGCACCTTTGGTGCTCATTGAAGACTAAGTCCTGCAGCGCTCATCACAAGGCCTGCAATTAGCGCCTTCTGCGCTCATTGTAGCCTAAGTCCCGCGGGCCTCGCAATTGCGGGCCTCAGAGGCTCGCCCCGCTTTGCGAGGCTCGCAGTTGCGGCCCTCGCTATGCGAGGGCTGCAATATTTAACACTGAATGACCAACACCGCAAATGTGACCTCCGGCCTTGGTCCACAATTATATATATATATATATATATATATATATATATATATATATATGATAGACAGTACACAACTTTTGTATTAAGGAACAAAAATGTTTATTGTATTGTACTTTTTATTATAAAATGGAAAATAAACAGTTCAAAAATAATTGTTTAGTTTGACATGTTTTTTTACGTTTGTTGATAATTGGACTGATGGAAAATTTTCGACCAAAAGCGCTTCCATGGAGTTTCATATGCAGTTTCTATTCTGTTCAGTCTTAATTTGAAAGCAGAGAGTTATGCAAAACAAGCCCAAACCTGCTACAGTTTCATAAAAAAAAACAGAAAGTGTAAGAAAGTGACAGTCTTCAATCTCACTTAAATATTTTAATACTTGTTACTAATTTCTTTTGATCACTGTAGAGTGTTTATGCACACTTTGTCACTTTAGTAAACAAATATACAAAATATTTTTTCCTGTACACTTGTTATACTAAAATAATAATGTAAATTACATTATATTCAAGTTGCCCATCTTGTGCTTGTATTTCTCATTCCTGTCTATTAATAGGATGCCTCATGATCTCCTCTCACTGGTAGTTGAATCCGTAGAAGCTTAGCATATATTTGCAGAGAACTTAAATCCTTGGCCTACACCTTTAGGCCATTAATATACTTGCCGAAGAGTGGAAAAGGGAGACAAGATTGTTAAGAGCTTTTGTAATGAAATCAGGATTATGTACCATCATCATAGCTATAGCTGACTCTCACAACCAGTTTTACTTTATTTATTATTTTATTCATTAAATAAGAAACTTTATTCAGCATTGTAGCATGTCCTAAACAATAAATACTGAAACATGATGATCACATGAAAACTGTACAACTATTGTAGTTTTATATCGTATTTATATGTTCCAAACATTCTGGAATATAGGTTAATTGTTTAAAGGGAATATGGCAGTCAAGACTACTTTGTTTTGAAGCCAAATAGAAATTTAAACTATACACTCTTGTTTGAGTTTTTTTTTTTTCACATTTTCAATTTCTTGATTTTAACCCTAATAACATGATTGTTTTATTTCATCCATTATTATTTAGACAAAGAAGGTAATGCTAAGGGAGAAAATGCAGTGAATTATGACAAGAAAACTGTAAAGAAATAAAGCTTTTTACATACCCCCCCCCCCCCCCCCATTTTATTTATTATTTTTCTTAAGTATTATCTTGTTTGAGTAGTAGCATTGTCTTTATAGGTTTTCTGAATGTATCAATTAAGTATTCTCATGTTTCTAAACATAGAGACTGGACTGGTTTAGAGTATTTTATTCCGCAAAAAAAAAAAAATCCTTAACAGGCGGAGAAAATAAATTAATTGGACACTTTCTAAAAAGAGTTTTTATTTGCTCTAATCTGAAGATAGTATTTAAAACTATGACAAGAAAACTGTAAGGAAAATAATAAAGCATTTTACAACCCCCCTCCCTATTTTATTTATTTATTTTCAAGTATTATCTTTAGGTCAGGCTCACAATAAAGCCAAATATTCTTGAGGGGCCAGTATGTAATGTATATTTAGTATTATAATATTTTCATAAGTATTAGATTGTAAGTTTGCAAATTTTCAATCTTGAAAGGTGTTTTTTTAAAAGAGCACTATGAATGCTTGGTTTTACACTCAAATACAGGGCCCTTCATTCTTTTGCAATATGTTAATATTGTTTTTGCTTTGTTCCTAGTCCCAGTATAGGGTTATGGAATAATTTGGTGCTTTACAAACAAAGCATAATAATACGAATATGTATAACACAAGTTTTATCATTTCTATTAGCAAATAGCAAGTTTTAGTAAATATTGTATATTCTTAAGAATGTGTGGAATTAAATAAACAAGAGAGAACACTGGTAGGACCTGGCGGCTCTTACCAAAATCTTAACATTTGTATCTAGTTTGGAACAAATTCAAGTTTGGTTTTAGTGGGAAGGAAACAAATAGCCCTACATTTGTGTTGAGATTATTCTAAAATTGCTGAACTGTGTCTAATGATTCATTCACTAGTGTGTCTCTGTCAGGTGGAATTTAGGAAGCTGTCTGGCATGAGAAGATATAAAGATATTGTTCTTGTAAAAAGCCGTATAAAGTTGCTATTGGATAATTCCTTACTCTTCAATGTTTTTTCAGTTTTCGAAATATAAATAAGTTTACTAAAAGCAGTGGACCAATTTTAATAATAAACTATATTTATCAAGGAATATTTCATGAATATCAATGCAGCTTAGGTTGAAGCATTAAACAAATACAGCTGTACCAGTGTCAGTACAGGTGTTTTGTCTTAACATACAATTATGAGTGCATAAAAAAGCTGCAGATTAATTCATTTTAGCATGTTCTTTACCCTGTTACAGTATAGGCAAAACTGTGAAGATTGAAAATGCCAAAAAGGAGTTTGCCTCAATCACCAAGTGAACTGGCTAATTTTTAATATTATTGGTTCTTATCTATATTTGTTGTGCTAATCCATAAGGTTATCGTGGCAAAAAAACTGGAGTGGGTTGCCAGTTCCTTCTCCAGTGGACCACAATTTATCAGATCTCTCTGCTGTGAACTGCCCATCTTGGGTGACCCTACATGGTACAGCTCATAGCTTTGTTGAAGCTTCAATGAAGTAAAGAAGCCCATTCACCAAAACAAGGTAGCAATAAAGAATATATATATATATTAGTAAATATAACAATATTTATAACACAGTGCAAAATTAAAATTAAAATACCAATCAAAATAAATTACTACATATTAAAACAATATTACTTTGACTTTTTGCCTCAAATATATTAGGTAAAAGGTACAAACAAAGAGGTACAATAAAAAACTAAAGAATTAAACAAGCAATAAAAAAATGTTTGTGTATTTCCACACTCATAATAAATTATAATATAGTATTTAGCTTTGTTACTTTTACTTTATTGTTCATGTTCATTCACCTTATATTTTAATGCCTCTCTGAAATGTAACATTTCATAAACCAGTTAAATAATTTTATCTATGGAACATACCATATATTGTGTGTGACAATCGCTGTAATATACAAGGTGAGTCACATTATTATTGACTTTGGCAGCGCTTAGCCAGTGAAATATTCCATGTGTTGTGAGCTGGTTTGGTGGATATATAAGGTGACATATATGTATTCTGCAAACATATCAACCATAACTGTCTTGGGAAAAACGTGCGACTTTGAAAAGGGGATGATCATTGGCTTTCTGACCAAGGGTGGCAGTATTTCTCAAACAGAGCAGTGATTAAAGTGTACCGTGACTGGATAAATGGAAGCATTGCGAATAAACACCCTGTTTCAAAATCACCAAAGAATCAGGCAAAAAAGAACATGCATGTTAATTCAAGCTTGGATAGGGGTCATATACAGCAAGGCAAGCACTGCAATGAGTCTCTATAGATTCTCACCCCAGCTGATTTTTCATAGCATTAAACAAACAACACACATTAGCGCCTTTTGGCACAATTTAAGCATAAGCAGTTTGTTTCCTTTTACTATTTAACAGTTTCCTATGATCTTTGCGGCTAAGCTATTTTGCAGCTTCCCACCTGCTCTTTGTTTTTATTCGGCACCCATACTGGAAATTATTTTATGTGACATACCTGCATTTGTACTCTTTATATATTTAACTACAAAGTGTTATTTAAAATATGCTAACACTAGAAAAATACAACAGTATTAACCTGGGGTGCAATCTTAATGAACATTACAAGCATTGCAACTACAAAGAATTTAGACATCAAACATTTGATAAACACAATAGGAAGTGGAGGCATGCTGTTCAGACTGGCTCCTAAACAGATTCTAGGCCCCTAAAGGATCCAGTTCCAGAGGTATTACATCCTATGGAGCCCTTTGCACCTTTTACCTTAAAACTTTCCTAAGAAGACCATTGCAAAATAATATAATTATACATAACAAAACAAAAAAAAACAGTGCATATTAAAAGGCAATTATAATTTTCCAAAATGATCTTGTGAAAAATGTAAATGTCTCTCAATAATGGAGTCCTTAGCATAAAGTTAACAGTTCAGATGTTAAAAGCATGTTGGGTGAGATCCTTACAATCGGTGATTATAAAGCACAAGCAAAAGATAAAAAAGTCCAAATGAAAAAAATTGTTCAGTGGAGGTGGATGAAAATTACCACATATGCTTTTAAATGTTACCATAAGATCAACTTTAATCCATATTGCAGTGCAATGGTGAAAACAAGTCCACGTATGTAAAAAACAACAATGGTAAATGCAGACAAGATAGCCTCAAGTAATGTTAAAAAAAAAACAGCTCAACCAATTACCAATACCTAGACCATAGAATCAATTTCCCTTTATACTCATTGTCTCATTCATAATAGGCATTGAGATGGTAGATGTAATCAATAGGCAATAATGAAATTACCATGATATTTGTTTAAACTGGAACATAGATATAATAATCATAAACCATTGCAGAAACACTTCTTACTATACAAACTATAATTTTGTACTGATATTATTTAACAAGCTAGAGTTTTTTGCGAAATAACTTTTTATTTCCCTAGATGCTCTCCCTGATCATGTTAGTACGTTCTATATCCTAGCAAGTTGATAGAACAAGGTGCATAAGTGTTAGATGCCAAGGACAGCTAGGAAAGAGTTGGAAAAGGGAAAATGTCAAAACAATGAAAACATAGGCTCAATCTTCATAGAGACCCAGTCTAACGCATCACACTAAGCCTGGCCCCTTTGTGGTCAACTGACTAAACAAATTAAGAGAGAAAAAAAACAGGAAGTTCGCTTCTAGATAATGAGATCCACTGGTCAAAGCATTAGACCATCATGTGCAGATTTAAAGGCATGGAACAAGGAGTATGTGAATTTCTCCCAGATCTTTGCATCTTTTTTTACATACATGTACCTATTTCCATATCAATGAACAAGAGTTTGGCCCATCCCCTTTTTCTTGGTTGCAGAATTACAGCAAGACTTCTGTCTGGGCTTTGTATTTAGTCTGCAAACTCTTTATCTGGTTCTTCATCTGTCATTATCTGTTGTTAGCAGAATATACACTTGGTAAATACTTTCTCTCATCATGTATTAGGGCATGCTTGTGGAATTTGTGGTACTCTTTGTCTTTTCTTCCTCCTTATAGGCACTCATGGTCATCTTCTTCTGGAGTAGGCAACAAAAATCCAAACATTCAAGATCTGTCACACAAGAACCTTTCATACATCTTTCAATTAGACATCCTCTCATCATACATACAGTACCTATCCTAAACTCCACCTTTACTGTAAATTATTTTAACATATGCAAAACTCTATAATGAACAAGGGATGGTATATAAAATAGGACCAATTAAGCGATAAACATTATCTAGTTTATCTTGTAACATGATGTATACTAAAGAAGACACTACTATTTCTATTACTGTTGATACATTTATACTGATAAAGCTCCAAAATGTTTTTCCAACTCATTATGTAATTCATCTGTTATCATCTTTCCTTCTTAGAGGCTTAGAAATACTTTGAAGAGGTTTTCACAATTCTCTATCCATTTGCACAATGGCCATCATATGAGCTGCGGATGGGGCTTTAGGAATAGATGTCACATTCTCACAGTATTTACCCAGCATGGAAAACAAGAGCATAGTACATAAAATATAACACCTATTATTATCACAAAAAAAAAAAAGAATTGCTATGATAATCTTTAATCATGTAATATATCATGCACTGATTTTGTCAATGACATGGACACCCTTCAATGTCCACCTGGGGATAAAACACAAGACAGAGATTGTGCACATATCACATCCATTCCAACAAAGAGAAGTGTCAACCCGTGTATCACTCTTCAAGTTCAGTAAAATGAGGGTTGCTCCATTGAGCATCAAAATTACAACTAAATTGAAAAATAACCTGACCAGAAAAAATGAACTAGCAAAAAATAAAAATCAAAAAAGGAAAAATAAAAACGGAGAAAAAGGAAATAATTACATTCTTAGGGACCTATGCTAATCCTTGAAAAAGCACTTACGAGTACCCTAACTGCAGAGTAAATCCTACATAGCTACTGTATGTTAATCACCAATCCCTAAAAAATTGCAAGAGAACTCCTATGGATCACTGCTCAGAGTGAACTTCACGACACAGCCGAAAATCAAGGCATAAATCTCCATTGAGTTTTGCACTGAAAATAAATTACGACTTACTCCTAGACTTTGACACCCAAAATCTATGCTAATAAGATTTCGCAAACCAGGGCACTGCCATTACTGCAAAAAGCAGAAGAAAGATTTACATGTTCCCAAGACCACTAGCAAGTAGTTTTCAAACATTTGCTGAGCCCCCCAGAAGCATTTATAGTGACAGTATAGCACAAAAAGAACTACAAAATGGTGACATTTCCACTTTATTTGACACTTAACAATCCTATATCAACATATGTGTAATTAAAAAATAAGATATGTTAATATTAAGCCTATTTTGTTATACAAAATACAGGTTGACACACTACTCACTACTCAAGGGGTTAATACACGTCACAAAACCATGTACCTAGAAAAAAATTCTCTGATACATTGTCCATAACTATGTTAGTTGTGCTCAAAAGTTTGCATACCCTTGGCGATTTGGTAATATATGTACCATGAGTAAGCAGGCAAAACCAATTTATTTTATTTCTTATGGGATTCATGTTCAACTGTAGGTTGTAACAGAATGTCACAATCATAAAACAAAACATGGCAACAAAGAAAAAAATGAAATGACCCTGTCCAAAATTTTGCACACCCTTTGTTCTTAATATTGTATATTGCCCCCTTGAGCATCAATTACAGTGTGCAGTCTTTTGTAATAGTTGTCTATGAGGCCCCTAATTCTTGCAGGTGGTATAGCTGCCCATTTTGTCTTGGCAAAATGCCTCCAAGTCTTTGGTCGTCTTGAATGAACTTCACGTTTGAGATCTCCCCAGAGAGGTTTGATAATATTAAGGTCAGGAGACTATGGTCACTCCACAACCTTCAGATTTTTCTGCTGTAACCAACTTGTGCTTAGAGTCATTGTCATACTAGAAAGTCCAAGAGCCCTGCATGCGGAGCCTTCATGCCGAAGAATGCAAATTGTATGACAGTATTTTCTGATAACATACTGTATTCATCTGTATGCCATCAATTTTCACAAGATTCTCGTGCCTTTAGAGCTCACCCCCCCCCCCCCCAAAATCATCTGTTAGCCACCACCATTTTTCACAGTGGGGATGGTATTCTTTTCACTGTAGGCCTTGTTGACCCCCCTCCAAACATAGCGCTTATGGTTGTGACCATAAAGCTCTATTTTGGTCTCATCATTCCAAATTACAGTGTTCCAGAAGCAGTGAGGCATGTCAAGGTGTTGGCGGACATATTGTAACCAGGCTTTTTTGTGGCCTTGGCGCAGTAAAGGCTTCTTTCTGGCAACTCGACCATGAGGCTCCTTTTTGCAGCTCATCGTCATATTGAAGCAACCACACCATCTTTTTCCAGAGCAGCCTGTATTTCTCCTGAGATTACATGTGGGTTTTTCTTTGTATTCCGAACAATTCTTCTGGCAGTTGAGGCTGTCTTTCTTGGCCTACCTGACCTTGGCTTGGTATCAAGATATCCCAAATTTTCCACTTCTTAAGAAGTGATTGAACAGTACTGACTGGAATTTTCAAGGCTTTGGATATGTTTTTCCGTCTTTATGAAGTTCCATTACCTTGTTACGCAGGGCTTTTGACAGTTCTGTTCTGCTCCCCATGGCTAAGTATCTACCCTGCTTAGTGCAACCACGCAAGAGCGAACATACTCTTTGTTTATACACATTGACTGTTTATACACAGACACTAATTGCAATTTAAAAAGCCACAAGTGTGGGAAATTAACCTTTAATTGCCATTTTAATCTGTGTTTGTTACCTTGTGTGTCTGTAACAAGGCCAAACATTCAAGGGTATCTAAATTTCCCATTTGGGGGATTTCTGTTATCGTTATGATTTTAAAAGGAGCCAAACAACTAAGTGATAATAAATGGCTTCATGTGATCACTATCCTGTTTTTTTTGCATGATCAGTTATTTTTTCAAAATAAATGACAACATTTCAAAATGTTTGCCAGGGTATGCAAACTTTTGAGCACAACTGTATTAATAAACAAAAAACAATTGCTTAAAACAATTACTTTATATATCTATATCTCTGTTCCTTTGCTGTAGCTGGCTACGGGCAGTTGTAACTGGACTTTCCACTCATTTTAAGATTTATGATGTTCACATTTCCTATTGGCTTCTAAGGCCCCATCTCACCCATAAAGCTTGGTTTGGCTACTCCATGCATAGAAATCTGTTGTGTCTAAGGCAGGATTTATGGCTGTGCTTTGAGTGTTCTAATCTGGGGCAGTGAAAGATTTACATTAGTCCCCTAAGAGCACCTGATCTACATAGGGCCCTTAGTCGGACAACCTTTCTGACTGTCCTTAAATATCATAACTAATAAAATATTGTACCTTCTTAGTTGTTATATTAAAAGCTTAATAATTATTTTATCTTTGGAAGAGATTGTGTAATTCACTCCTTAATAATATAATTCGACATGGAATCGTAAAACAATTTGACCTGGTAATTATTATATGATCAATAGTCTACTTTGGGTACAAAAGGCTGGTTATCATGCAAATCCTCCTTCTTTCTGTTAATATAACACCTGATTACTTACTTAGGTTTGTACCATAACTATTGATTCCATCTTGTAATGTCTCTATAAGAATTACACCTCTTATCTTTAATTGTATAATGCAGGTCAGTGAAATATTCAAAAAGTCTGGTAACATAACATTTCATAAACCCTTTAAAGAAAAAATATCATAATTGCACAATAGAGAAATAATATTTCCTTAAAATATTTCTTTGTCCTGGTTACTTTAAACTAAATGAAACTGCTTTCATTCAATATAAAAATATATCAGCATATGACCTTGGAACTAAAAAAAGTTTCTTCCAAAACGCAGAGCTTCACTGCCTATAAAAATGAGAAGCTTTAGCCAATACCCAGTATAATGTTTAACCCTTAAGTCAAAATGATATTAGCAAATTGCCTTTAATGAATTTAACATAAACCACACATTATAGTATCTTAAAAAGGATTGGACTGTATACTAAATCCTAAGTAGTTTTTTTCTTTAAACCAATTCTTTATCAACCACTATGTTTAATTGTAACTAAATTTTCTGAAATATTAACCTTAAAAATATATAACAAAAGTAGGAATCAAATATGGATAAAACATTTATTAATATTTACCCAAAATGGCCGACAGTATATAAACACAACTTAAAATATTAATCCAAAAGTGATCAGATTCCGGATTATATTATTATCCATAAACAAATGTATTAAACTGTCTGTCAGTCAAAGTGAATAATCCTTACATAGACACATAACAATATCATCTGGACATTGGTTCCCTAGGTGAACACCAATATTCAGTACACTATTCAGAAAAAGTATGAAATCCCCATTTAGAGCACCACAAACCATGCTGTAGTCAAAACATACATGGACATCCTTACACATAGATAGCTCCCTCCTTAGACAGTCAAACAGCAAAGACAAATACAACAAACTCGAAGAGAGGCAAAAGCACAAAAAGTGCTGTCATCAGCAAGGAGCACTTCCCCACAGACAACAGCACTCCAATGCCACCACCTCACTTCACTTCCACCCACTCAACGCCACCACTCGACCATCCAAAAAGAACCATCCACAAAACTCCAAACAAAAGCCCCCTGAATAACATAATATATACATAGAAATTTCATACCGCCATTAAAATATACTTATAAACATCACAAAACATATAACTAAGTGTGAGTTCATAGAATAATTTATGTGCACATAATCCTCCCCAAATCACCTTTATAAGAAAATTAAAGGCAAACACAACCAAATGTAGTCTATCATATATGAATCCTAACTATAATTGAATTGAAGGAATTAAAGCAAGACAAAAATAAAGATTATATGACCACCAAACCTGTAAAAGTATATGACATGAAATCAGTTTCTCAAATTACATATGACACTTTATTTTGATAAATACACGTTTTACTATAAACATTTATAGTTTACTGAAGTAACTGTTTAACTTGATTATTAGATTCTTCATCTTATTTTCTTACCAATATTTAGCACCCTTCTAAACTTTAAATATCCCTTTCTTGCGTTGTTCTTTCTCATATACATTTTAAGCCGTTTATTTGCAAACTGCTTTTCTCCAATCTTCTATTTCTTCCCCCGCTTGTGTCATGAATGATTTGGGGCCCTGATGGGACCCCCTGCAACCCACAAGTAACTCTGCTATTTGGAATGCTGGCACACTGGGTGTTAATGTCAAGAACAATTACAATGGGCCTGAAACTTGTTGTGAGGACTGACTTGATTGTTTTTGTTTGTAGTATGGACCACAATAATTCATTTGGTGGTTACTAAATCATGTTATAATCATTGTAATAATGCATCTGTGATAGAAGTAGGCCATAGGATGCTAGAATTATCTAAAAAATACTGCAGTTAATTATGTGACAAAGGATTGATCTTCTAAAGAATTTTGATGGCCCTGCAATCAGCCACGTGTGAAGGCTCCGGCTTTAATTATGAAGGGGGAAGCTAGTTTTATGGCTCTGTAAGAGGAGAGAGAATGTGTAATGAGAAGAAAGCCATGTGGGTGAGGGGGCTAGCAAGCTATTTGACTAGGAGGATGGGCTAGAACTGGGGGAAAGTCTTTGGTGTTTTGTGTCATTTCTCTGTGTTTTATATATCTCTGTAACAATAAAGAAGTGGCCAGTCTGACTTTGGACACACTAACGAAAGGTTGTGTCAGAGTCTGCTTGTACTAATCCAAGGTACATGGTGTGTGATTCTTAGATCCTAAGAATAGGGGTCTGATGGTGCCTGTCTCTGCAGTAATGACGCTGTCATCTGAAGTGTCTGCTGGTGTCGAGATCTGAACAAAAAGTTGGTACCGTAGAGAGTGAGAGATTTGGGGTGAGCGTGGTCCCCCAAAGCTGGCGGTCGTGACACCTTGACTTTACTGTAAGGCCATCAACCCTGATACCCCCTAGATGTTCTTGGGCTGTTCCAGTATCTTCACTGTCCCCAGCTGGGAACTGTACTCTTGTACTGGTTCGGTCTCTGTACTTGCATGTTCTGATCCTAACCTTTTTTCTGGTTCTGAGGATTTCTGGGACAATTACAAGCAATATGTCCATAGTAATGGCAGTGCCAACACAATAAACCTCCCTGCATCCCTCCTGAGAGGGAACCTCCTCTTCGTCTCTCTTGGCTTCCCCTCTGTTGGGCAATGTGTCTCATCTCTGTATACTGTAAAAACCTTGCTCCTCCTGTTTCATACTTCTGCTTCAACTTACCCTTAATCAATTTCTCCTCCTTCTTTGTACATTTCCCTGGTTCACCCAATTTAAATAAGTACCCTGTTATAGAATATCCCTCTAATCCCACAGGAAAGTCTCGACTGCCTCACTCTGAGGTGATTGTGGCAGCTGTCACAGTGGCACCATATTCGTTTCAGGATACGGAGGGGGTGGATCAATCTGTGAAAGTGAGTGGTACAGCAGCACCAGAGCAGTGGCATTATACTGTGAAAATAAAACTCATTAAATCATAAACTTTGTTTTTATATGATTTATGAAACATGACTAAACAACTAGCAGTTAGTGCTACAAAATATGAAATTAAACAGACTTTTTCTTCATGCATCTTAACGGTATAAACATTTTCTTCTGCCCAAACCTCCTAATGCCATCCTCACACTAATTAGGGACCCCATTCAATTGAGGTTTCGGGAGAGGTCGAAAGTGAGGTCGCAAGCTATGTTGCTATTCAACTGGCGTCTTTTTGCGGGCTCAGAGCGGCTTCTGAGTTACTGGCTTGCAAAAATGTTGATGGTTAACCTCGCAACTTACAGACTCCAGAAGACTTTGATCTTTCACTTACGCAAGGCTAAAATCGCAAATCACCATTCAATTGCTCAATATACCCAAGCCCACAAATGTATTCTCACCCGCAAAAGTCAAATGAAGGAGAAAATCCTACAAGTGCTAGAGAGGACCTGCAAAGGGGTTAAACAACTATTCATAGCACTGTAAATTCAAATAAAAAATCAATCCTGCGCTGTAAATAAAGGGGAAACAATCATAGACATTAGAATTAATTGCACAACAGTCTCAAGCTCACAAATCGGCAAGAAATTAGATTTATTTTTTATGTTTAATTTTGGGGTTAAATCGATCTTGGGTATTAATGAGTTAAGACATATCAGGCCACCCATATGGACTAGAACAGTATTGGCATTCATTTTCATAATTCTTTATTTTGAGGGTTTGCGAGTCCCATTGCATATTGGACCCCCGAAGCTAATTGATTGACATGTAACCTCCATGTTTTCCTGACGTAATTATGAAAGTCTCCTTTTCTATAGGCTGATTTCAAATGGGAGTTTATGGGCTTGCTTGATTGATCATGAACTGCTCCAAACTAGTGCATGGTTTACGGTTTTGGGTTGGGGTCCGTAATTTGCAGCCTTGAGCAATTGAACAGCATCAGAGTCGGAGACCAACGGGAGCCCGCAACTCACTTGCAGACATTCAGCTGTCTGCGATTGAGTTGCGGGCTTCAAATTGAATGAGGCCCTAAGTAACTTATACATGAACATGTATGCGTGTTTGTGTGTACATACGTTGCAGTAACACAACCTCCAAAATACCAAAACTACAATAATCTATGCACTGTAAAATGCTTTGCAAAACCAGAACCTTGTGCTGCAAAATATGCACACCTCTTTGGACCTTACAAATATGGACCTACTAGCTTAATCCCTCAGTATCAAAGCACACAAAAAAACACAATTTTGTATCATGTGAACATTTTAAAACTTGCAACGACCGTAAGATACCAGAATGTATCTTTCCTATGGGCAATGCTCCAAATTTCAATGGTGGACTCCCAGTTGCATATTGTCTCCTCTCTGTGCTATGTAACACTTAGCGTTTGAAATAGAATACAACACTTTATACTGGGCAAAGAAAAAAGCAATCTTTCAGAAAACCAGGAACAAACAAAAAATACTAAACTCAGAACAGACAACATGCATGTTTTGCAGGAGAAAAACAAGCACAAAAACAGGACAAAACAGAGAAAACAAACAATATTCAGAGTGAAGCCATTGCAATGAGAAAAAATAAAATTCACAGTCCTAGAGATTCAACTACATGTTCACACATCTCTTAGGGACACAACCACACACATACAGAACACCACAAATACAAACACCCTAACACACACAACAACACTTTACACATGGGCCATTTGATTCTCCCTTTAATTTATCATATGGCTAACCAGCCACACATGTTAGTATGTACACTCATAACAAGAATCTAATCCAGGTATATTACCACTACAGCTCCACATCCAGTATCTTTTATCTCCTCTTTTCCTCTATTCTATCTTCATTACATAAAATTGTTACCTGGTTCTGAGGTGATCCACATTGGTTGGTTAAGATCTGGGCTCCAACACCGTCCACACTCCTTGATTTATTCAGAACTCATATAATAAGGTAGGCATTTAAAGTGGGTGAAAATGTTATTGGATTAAATACTGAATTGCACTGAACTTCTTTGAACTGCTTAATGCTGCAGTGGAGACACTTGTTAAGTTGTAAAAAATATTTAGTTGCTGTTCTCTTTAGTTTTAATGCTGCATATCTCTGAATTCGTAATGTTAAACTGAACATCACATAACCTATAAATTGTTATCTAGCCAGAGGATGGAACGCAAAGAGAAAAGTGAAGGATTGGATTAATAGTAAATTAAATGGATGAACATGTTTTGTATGAAGTTTAATGGTTTATATATTTGGAAAGGGAAGGGGGTAATAATAACAATCTTTCTTTTCAAAGTAGTATAGAGTTATTTTCTTACTTTACTGTAAAGATACAATTCTCTACATTAAAGGACCACTTTAATTTAGTAAATACTTTACATATGTTTAAAATATGTAACAAACTAACAATATTTGCATATGCAAGTCATGTAGATAAAAGCTTTTTAGAGACATGCCAGTAACTCGCATGACGGGGTCAGTGCACGAGGGGGGCAACTGAGAAGGGAAAAATGTATATTCACCAACTGCCTGGTTCTTTGTATATGTGAGGAAGAGGACAGGTGTCAAATGCTGAAAACTGAACTCATTTTTCTATGATAACAATTCCCCCATCCTCCCTCCTTTTATTGCTGAATAAAAAAGAATGGCAAAGCTTAAAGGCATATTTAGGTCTCATGGATTATACATGTTTTTGATAGAGGAGAATCAGTAGTTTTTTTGCATGAAGACAAATACCAAAATGAGCATTAACAAACTTACTCTGATGTTTGCAACTTTCTTCAGGTTCCTGCCACTTGATTTTGAGAAGGCATGCCCCTTGAAAACCTTATCTAAATTAGCATAAAATTCATAATTTGTTTTGGCCAATCACAGGCAGATACAATAGTGTTGCAATGCCTGGGAATCCAGTTTGTGCAGCAAAGCATCATGGAATGTATAGTCATTTTTCCCCTGCACAAGGGGCACCTCAGTCATTGCTGTTTGGATTTTTGTATTGTGCAGCTTTTGGCTTGAAGGTTAGTATAGGGTTAACAAAATGTACCCAAATGCAGTGTTTCTATTGGTAGGTACAATGTGCCTATGTAAGCAACTCTGGGGTGTGGAAACAATTTTATTTTCTATAAAGGAAATCTGTGCGTGTACAGAAGGAAGCAATGTAAGGTGTGTTTTTGATATAAGCAGCATGTGTTATATTAGAAAAATTAAATCAGGGAAACTTAGATATTCCTGTAATGCCTAGGCTTCATGTCAGCTATATATGCTCCGGGTGTCCAGTACAGAAACCCCTAGACAAAGGTACAGTCTGCCAAATAATTTTCTCTAAAAAAAAAGTTTTGAAATGCTCATGTCTTATTAAGCTGCTAATATTCTTAATTTAATATGTGATGTTTTCCCAAGTGAAGATTAAAGGGATTCTGAACTCATGCATACCACTACACAGCCATTAGGAAATGTTGTTTGAGGATTAACTGGGTTAATATAATAATATAATATATAAAAATATTCCTTTAAAACAGCAAAATATGCAATAGTTTTGTTTTATTTAGTTATCTGTTTTATGATGTACAGTGATATTGATGAAATCCCTGTCATGGAATAAAGAAAGTTGAGGAGAGAGCCTGTGTATTATAGTAGACTGGGATCTTCTTTGGGGGCGGCACCAGCTGCAGGCTTGTGTGAGAAGTGGCTGCTGGTGCCCCCCTACTGTAGCTCACCGCATTCACCTAGGCCCCCTCCATGCCCCCTGCTCTCTCCTCTTGAGTCCTTTGACCCAGGAAAGGAGGAGTCACCAGGAGTAGGAGCTGCGTTACCAAGCACCAGGGGATAAAAAGGATGGAGACAAGGGCAGTGGGGGAGAGACAAGGGTGTGGGGAAGGTGAGAGAAAAGAGTGTTGAGGGATAGACAAGGATGGTGGGGGAGATGAGAGACAATGGTGGTAGTGGAGGTGAGAGACAAGGGTGGTAGGGGAGGTGAGAGATATGGGTGGAGGAGGAAAGACACGGGTGGTGGGGTAGAGATAAGGGTGGTGGTGAAGGTGAGAAATCAATGGTGATGGAGGCGAGAAAAGGGTGGTGGGGGCTTTGAGAGACACGGGTAGTGAGGTAGGTGAGAGACAAGGGTGGTGGGGGAGGTGAGAGACAAGGGAGGTCAGAGAAATAAGAGACAAAGGTGGTGGGGGAGATGAGAGACAAGGCTGGTGAGGGAGAGACAAGGGTGGTGAGGGAAGTGAGAGACAAGGGTGGTAGGGGAAGTGAGAGATAAGGGTGGAGGAGGAAAGACACGGGTGGTGGGGTAGAGATAAGGGTAGTGGTGAGGTGAGAAACAATGGTGGTGGGGGAGAGACAAGGGTGGTGGGGGAAGTGTGAGACAAGGGTAGTGGGGAAGTGAGAGACAAGGGAGGTCAGAGAAATGAGAGACAAAGGTGGTGGGGAAGATGAGAGTGGTGGGGAAGATGAGAGACAAGGGTGGTGGGGGAGGTGAGAGACAAGGATGGTGAGGGAGAGATAAGGGTGGTGAGGGAAGTGAGAGACAAGGGTGGTAGGGGAGGTGAGAGATAAGGGTGGAGGAGGAAAGAGATGGGTGGTGGGGGAGAGACAAGGGTGGTGGGGGAAGTGATAGACAAGGGTAGTGGGGGAAGTGAGAGGAGAGACAAGGTTTGTGAGAGAGAAGAGATAAGGTTGGTGGGATAGGAGAGACAAGGGTGGTGGGAGAGGGGAGAGGGGACACAAGGGTGGTATGAGAGGAGACAGGAGAGAGAGGGGGAGATGAAAAGAGAGAGGGAGAGAGGTAGAGAGAGAGGAAAAGAGAGGAGACAGGAGTGGGAGAGAAGAAGACAAGGGAGGCAGAGAAAAAGAAAGAGAGGGATACAGAGAGGGAAAGAGAGAGAGAAAAGGAAAGGAGAGATAGAAGGAGATAGAAGGGGAAAGAGAGAGAGACAAGAAGGGAGAGAAGCAAGGGAGGAGATGAATATTATATATAGTAATTTAGCAATTATTAATCTACTAGTGACTTGCCCATCAAAAATGACGGGGCAACAAAATTTTAAGCCATGGGAATGCTGTTTGACACACAATGTAAACCGTTTTGTACTCTGAGGACCTTCAGCGCTCATTTCCAGGCTTGTGCTTAGCGCCTTTGGTGCTCATCGCGTGCCTCGCAATGAGCGCTTTTGGCGCTCATTGCCAGGCTCTCCTGTCGTGTACTTTTGGTCCTCTGAGCACTTCATGAGTCATGATAAAGAGAGATATATATTTTTATGTATATGTAGTTAAGTAATAATGAATTATTTATTGAATAAATTAATATACTTTAAGTATTTATAATTAATATATGAAGCCAGCAATAGGCTGAAGAGCTAACAATCTGTTTGTATTTTCCGACAACATAGAATATTAGTGCCCTGCTGATAAAGTGTAATGAATGTTCCAAGTGAGCATTATAAATAGGCTGATAGGTAAAGCTGTTGGTTTATTGTGTAAAGCGGCATTGTATATTCGTAATGTTATTAATGTGGTACGCGTCTCGTGAGCATTTTCCGGCTTTTGTAATAGTGTGTTTTCTAGTTCGTAGTTTGATGTGTAAAGTGCTATGCATTTTGCCCCGTTTTCATTTTTTCGGTGGCCATTATTTTCCTCTCTCAGGCTATTTTTGTGTGGTGAAAATTGTCTAAATCGGGTTAAATTCGCATTCCACCTCATTCCCAGACGTCCTGGCTGTTGCCCCGTGCTGTGATGATTTTTTTTTGGGTGTATTTAGTGTGTTTTTATTGTTTTTTTGTTTTCACAGTTGGTCCGTTAATATCGTAATTTTGTGCGTCTCGTATCTTTTTTTTTCTAAGTCCTGCGTCTCGTATTTTTTTTCTAAGTTCTGCGTCTTGTAATATTTTTTTTCTAAGTCCCCCGTTTGTCAACCGCTTGCAGGCCAAAGCGATCCCGCGTTTAGGAAGTGTTTTGTGGCTAAGTCCCGCGTGTTTCATTGCTTCAGTGCTCATTGCCTAAGTGCTACGTGTTAACAGCTCGCCTCGCTTTGCAAGGCTCGCAGCAGTGAGCACCTTCAGCGCTCATCACCTTAGTGCTACGCGTTAATGGCTCGCCTCGCTTTGCGAGGCTCGCAAGCAATGAACTCCTGCGGTGCTCATCGCCTAACTCGTACTCACCACGCAAATCGTAACGACGTCTCGCAGTTTGACAACTATATATATATATATATATATATATATATATATATATATATATATATATATATATATATATATATATATATATATTAATAACTACTATTGCGGTATATTGTGATACCTTTTGTATTGAACAAACAACTTTATATTGACAAGCTTTCGAGAGGTCTGAACCGTTCTTTATCAAATCTGAAGCAATACTGACATGAGGTGGAACCCTCATTTTGAATGTAAGCAGCAGACGCAGTGAGAGTGGAGACATCACCTGACATCATCAAGTAAATCCATATAGGGGGAATCAACACAACATAGTATAGGAAAAATATACACATACTATTCACACATATACATCAATATATACATGAAAAAACAGAGCACTTTAGTCCATCTCAGAGGGTGCCAAGCCTGTTATAGTAAAATAGGAAACATTCACAAGAAACTGTAATAATGTGTTAAAAAATTCAACTCTATATTAAGTCCTGTATTTTTAGTGTTGGAGAATGTGATTATCTTTATTTCAAATGTTTTTTTCTCTTGGAGTATTTGGATATTTGGGTTTTGGATGGAGTGACCATAGTGCTTAAATGAGTACAATAACTGTTTCTATTGTGCTTTCTTATTGAATGTCTGCGTAAATTCCTCTTTAGGTGTAGTTTTTGGCTGGTTTCTCCAGTGTAACAGAATGTTTAACATAAAGTAAATTGTATTATAAACCACATTGAAGGATGTGCCTGTATACAATCATTTGATGTTATAGGTCTTATTGTTATGAGTGGCTGTGTCATCATTACAAATGTGCTGAAATAACTTACAGGCAGTGTTATTACAAGGTTTAGTTCCATTTATTTTCTATTTAGTTGTTCATTGACCAATCTTCTGCTCACCAGTTTTTGTTTAAATGCAAGGATGGAAGGTTTGGGCAAAATATATTTTTAATTGTGTATCTTCGGTTAGTAATGGTTATAAATCTTTGATTGTTTTCCATATTGTCTCTCAAACTGGATGGTATGTGGTCACTAGAGATATACGTGAAGTAGTTTATTTTGTTTCTTATTTTGCCAGGTGTTCACAGTGTATTTTGATGGCAGTGGTTATTTGCATGGGTATCTAATAGCTTGACTATGGATGATGACTCGATTAGTGTGGGAGGGATGGAAACTGGAGCTGTGTAGGTAGCTGCATCTGTCTGTGGGTTTCCTATATACAGATGAGTGGAGAGTGCCATTGGTGATGGATATGGTAGTGGTCAGAATGTTCACCTGTTTTAATATATATATTATGTTTAGTAGATAGTTTTCTACTTTTGTGGGCATATTGAATATATATAAATATGTGTAATGTTGGCACCAGAGGGGGACCCGGGACGTCCCAGTACTGAAACAAAATTGGGACTATATGTATGTATATTTAATGTTGACACCTGGACCCTCCATTCACTAGCTGCGCCACTGACGTGACACAATTTTTCATTTTGAGAAGGGTGGCAAAGCCAGGAACAGCCACAGGTGGCTAAAGCTCTAGCTACACCATTGGATAGACAACTGGTGCAACTTGACTGTGACAGGAAATTATTTAATGTGTTAAAGTATAAATATAAATTACATTAACCATAGATTTTGGATTGACATGTAACTAAAATGAGAAGCAGGAGTTTAGACATACAAATTAGTGAACTGAGTTGTTAAAAGTCACTTGATATGAATGAAAATATATAATGCTTGCATAGAGTCAAATCTAAGGTATTCAATAGTGTCAATATAAACATTAAAATAACAGAATGGAAAGTAATTGATAGAATAAGGTTTGTCTAGTCTGAGAATGTTTGTAATAGAAAGTGATTCAACATTTGATTACTTTTTTATTTAGTTTAACTAAGGAATGCACGCTTTTGAAAAGAACATAAGGTTGCTTTGAATAGAATCTTTAGATGCAAAATTATGGACTAAGATATATCAGATTTTACAGAATTCGCTAAGATTGGAGTTATAATGAGGACCCTGGAGAGACACAAAGAATTCTCTAAAATGTTTTAGTTGCCCACTGCAAGTGTTTGCAGTGGAGAATGAGAAACTGTGAGTGAACTAGCACACTAAATGGAGGTAAAGGATAGTTGAAAAATAATAAATGCAGCAATCAAGTAGTTTTCATTAATTGTGTATTCATCCATAATAGTATATCACTTAAATATATACAACCTTATTAAATTGCGATTCTGCCAATAGAATAGGGCTCTATATAATCACATAGCATATTTTTTTACAGAAGTTTTTAGTTAGTGAACTTCTATCCAAAAGCAAGGTCTTCACTAACTAAAATCTTCTGTAAAAGAAAATATGCTGTGTGCTTATATAGAGCCCTTTTAAATTTAATGAATCGCAATTTAATAAGGCTGCATGTAATTTATATTATAATAAAATTAGCAAAGTAAAAAGTGAATCACAGGAAGATCACTGCACAACTATATATATATATACTAGCGACTTGCCCGTCAAAAAATTACGACAATAAGATTGTAAGGCAGGTAATGTTGTTTGTTTGCGACATTAATTTTGTTGGAGTTCCAAGATCCTTCGGCACTCATTTTGAGGCTGTTGGTTGTTTGTGTGCTATGAGCAGCATTGGCGTTTTTTTTTGTATGCTAATGAAATCATTAATGAAATAATAAATGAATATACTTTACCTATTTTGAAGTAATATATGCAGGAAGCATTGTGTTGAAGAGCTGGCAACCTGTTTTCATGTTACTGCAGCATATAATGTGTGTTTTCACTGCTGTGGAGCTGCTGTGTAAGTGTGAGCAATGTGTGCAGTGTGTAGTGTAAATAGTGTGCATGCGCGAGGAAAATCCGTTAGGGTAGCTGTGTACTTCCGCATTGTGTAAGTTAGTGTTGTAAAATGGTGCCTAATGTGTGTGGTACGCGGCTGTGGCTGATTTTGCGTCCTTGTTCTCGGACCTCGTACGGCCTTTTCGGAAAATCCATATGTGTTTGGTGGTGTTTTCAGTGTTTAGGGTCCTGTAGCCTTTTCCTGTAAGTTCCTTCTTGTTCTAGGTTGTTACCCTTAGTAGACAGTCTATGAACTGCAGCATTTCAATTTTTTTAAGCCAGGAAACATTTTTTTTAAAGTGGTGCTCCTCCAAGGGTAGCACCCTTAGTTTGGCTGCCTACTTGGGCTTATGGGTAATCCAGCCATGGCCTCATACCATCCATTCAGCAGAGGCACCCACCAACTGACATTTCTCCCAGTACCATTCACTATTTACTTTGTACAATTAAAGTTGAAATATTTAATGACCATAAAAAATATAAATAGGGTTATATTAAAAATATTCAAATTTCAGCATATGGATGCAAACACACATGGGTAAAAATAACTAAGAAAGAACAACAAGAGCAGTTAATGTATAAAAAAAAGAATATGTGTATTGTTATTCAGACTTCTTTACCACTGCATGAACCTAAAAGAGAACATTAATATTTATTTTAACACACAGCAGATAAGCATAAGGCAGAGTGGGTTTACAGGATACCAAATATTTATATATTTTTGCATTGTTCCGTTGTTTCCGACTCTTTGTGACCTCATGGACCGTAACACACCAGACGCATCTTTATGTCCATGGTAACGCTGATCCACTTGGTTTTCATGTTAGAGATACTGGAGTGGGTTGCCATTTCATTCTCCAGAAAGCCATAGCATACAGCTCCTGTTATTCCTAGGTGTTCTCCAATCCAAGTACTGACCAGGCCCAACCTTGCATTCCTTCAGGGTGGTGCTACCTCTGACTGGAAGCAAACCCGGGTCACAGGGATTAAAGCACTGAATCCTAACCACTGCACCACCAGGGAACAAGTACCAAGCATTAGGAAGTGCTTAAATGATCTCTTAAATTATTGTTTGGGCATGCCGAGTTCCCAAGTGTGTTTTTAACCAAAAAGTGCTTGGCAGCTAAACATTACTTCTACAACAACTGATACACAATGGCCCCCATTCAATTGGCCAAATTGTAATTACTGGAGCCTGTAATGTAGCCCATAAAAGTTATTGAAATTGAATTGGCCTCAGCTAGCTACCTGCAATCAATTTGTGAGTTACTGGCTCAAGAGCACTGCAAGTGTAAAAAACGTAACTCCGTCCTATCTACTTGATGTTTCAAGCCTGCAATTGTTACTAGTGCAAAAAATGCAAAATCCATATTCAATTGCAACAATTCATCAAGCCCACAATTACCTTCAGACCCGTATAAGCACACAGCATATTTTTTTACAGAAGTTTTTAGTCAGTGAACTTCTATCCAAAAGCAAGGTCTTCACAAACTAAAAACTTCTGTAAAAAAATATGCTCTGTGCTTATATAGAGCCCTTTAGAATTTGCAGAATTGCAATTTAATAAGGCTGCAGATGTCTATGTAGGCACCTCTGAGGGTGTGAAAATCAAAATGTTTTTCTAAATAAAATATTTTTGTGTGTGTATAGAATTACTCAGTGTAATGTATGCTTCTGATATAAGTAGTATGTGTTAAATTAGAAAAAGTTAACAACATGGAAACTTCCACATACCTTTAATGAGATTAGTTTAGAGATTAATTAGCCTTATTAAAACCATTGAAATCTTTAGTTTTCCCATTTCCATTTGAGCAGTAAAAGCATCATTTGCTATGTAGGTCTCTTCAGACCTTGGTAAAAAAAAATGGGTATCACATTAAAGTCTGCATTATTTTATTTACATATTTAATACATCTCTAGTGGTCAATTAATTTGTTGTTAATCATGTGCATTCAAAAATAATAATATCTCCATTGAAAAATACTAATAAACTGCAAATGTTCCATTTATCATGGTGATATAAGTTTTCTTTTGAGAATGAAAAAATGGTGCAAGGTTTCCATATTTCAGTTCAGGATCCAGATTTGCAGATATGTTTATGCACCAATTATTTTTGGTTATGTACGGAGTCTTTTCCTACAGCTTTGAGTCATTAACAATGAGTGATGCAGTACAGAGATGTAAGTTAGCATGTCCCAAGCATTTCATTCTACTAGACAAGATTTCTACATTTGTGAATTCAACCTTGGGCTTTAAACTATTCTATAAACAGAATTTTTATTAGTAGCTACAGATTTTTTGCATTCTCCAAAACAACTGTAGTTCTGAATATGCAGTATGTTTCTAAGAATCCCCAGGAAGAAGTTTACGTATTAGTACCATACATGTAACTATGAAAATGAAGCAATGAGACCACTTTGGAAGATAAACATCATAAATGGATATTTTAATGTCTGTGTTAATTTCCGCATTAGGAAAAATAACTACTTTATGAACTCAATTATATGAAACAAAAACTTCTAAACATTCATAAACAAAAAGACAGCATAAAGCAAAAGTGAAATTCCCATATGCCATTATATGCAAAACCTATAGTAATTATAGGCAAGATTAGATGTTCTTGTTTCTAAATTATCCACACATAGAAGCCTGGGGTAGTTTCACTTAGCAACATTTAATGTGGATTTCACATGACTTTTTAATCTAGGATTCAAAATAGAAAATTCACAGTAGAAAATAGTTGCTGTGGTAACCGGTGCATCATATGGCATTTCTACTACTCATTTGTACTTGGGAGATCTAAAATGCCTTTATAATGGCAGGCACTTATGTGTGCTGTATAAGTAATGTGGCTGTTTATACTCTTCATCATTTTTTAAAGAAATGGTCCTATTCTCCACGGTGTCTTCTATTTTTGTATGGCTAAGACAACTCAATTTAAAGGTAGCTTTAGATGTATTACATACATCTAAATTATTTTCAATCTGATATTCTCTTGATTACCATTTTTGGAAAATAAGACTATATGATATAAAAGTAAGATGTATCACAGAGTGAGAGGTCATTTAGGAAAGGCAAAAAAGCTGGGCTGAACAAGATAGATCAGTGGCTGTCAGATTTTGGCATCTGGATTGCGCTGTGTAAGTGACCTTGCTTGATGGACAAGTTACCATCTGTTAAGCATGATATGTGGATTTATGTGATAGGCTCAATAATATATCCAGAGCACAGGTGTCCACCTAAAATCAACAAACAGAGCACACAAACTACCAGTGCATTCATATATTGTAGTTAGCTTTTTTCATAGTTCTGTACTTCAGTAGAAAGTATTGTACAGCCCACTATACAGGTAGCACTGTAAAGTGTAGTATAGCAAAACATGTTAAAGGGATATGGCTATTCATAATTTCCAATGCTTCATTTAAAGTATGAAATTTGCAATGAAAACAAGTGGTACACATATTTAAAAACATATATAGTTATGTGCAGCCAGTCATGCTTGACAAAAGTATCAAATATTTTATCCTTAGAACTCAAAAAACATGGGTGGTGCAACCAAATAAGAGTTTGTCTAAGAAGACTTGCCATCTTGCAAAAGCAAGATTAGTTTTAAAATGTATGCAATATTGTAATAGAATGAAGGAGAGAGGTAGTCCTTGTGCAGGAAAAGTGTCCAGTTGAACAATGCATTTCAGCTGCTCCAACTTTCTAGTAGGATCAAAGAGGCCTAGCTGCTCTCCATAGAACTGTTGTTCATACATGGATATTTCCTTATGCTTGGCAAAAAACCTCCTTTTCACATACCTGTAATGTCCATGGTAGTCTGTGCACATTATACTCCTCCTTGAATCTCTGTTGAATAAAAATATGCAACTACTTTTCCAAAATACAAGCAGTCTGATGTCCCCACACCATGGGGCCCGATTCAATTGCAAGCCCGCAACTCGATCATAGTAGTTGCAGGCTCCCGAATCTGGAGCTATTCAATTGCTCAAGGCCGCAAGTTACTGGCCCAAGGCCGAAACCGTAAACCATGCAATGGTTCGTAGCAGTTCAGGGAGGGGACAAGATCAGTCAAATAAGCCCATAACTCCCCATTTAGAATCAGCCAATAGAAAATGAGACCGTCATTAGTACGGCAGTAAAACATGGAGGTTGCATGTAAATCAATTAGGTTTGGGAGTCCAACATGCGATC
The DNA here is from genome assembly GCA_027410445.1 of Discoglossus pictus. Taxonomy (NCBI): domain Eukaryota; kingdom Metazoa; phylum Chordata; class Amphibia; order Anura; family Alytidae; genus Discoglossus; species Discoglossus pictus. Next base: position 165,282,236 of record CM050169.1, read on the forward strand.
AGACTCGCAAACACTCAAAATAAAGAATTATAAAAATGAATGCCAATACTGTTCTAGTCCAGATGGGTGGCCTGATATGTATTAACTCATGGATACCCAAGATTGATATAGCCCTGAAATGAAACATAAAAATAAATTTAATTTCCTGACGATTTGCAAAGAAACTGTTGTGCAATTAATTCTAATGTCTCTCATTGCATTCCCTGTTATTTACATTGCAATATTGATTTTTTTATTTGCGTTTACAGTGCAACAAATCGGGGTTTAACCCCCATGCGGGTCTTCTCTAGCACTCAGAGAATTTTCTCCTTCTTTTGCCATTTACGGTGTGAAAACATTTGCAGGCTTGGGGAAATCAATCAATTGAATAGAGATGTGTGATTTTAGCAATCGTAACTCTTGTGAAAGTGAAAGATCAAAGGCTTTGTGAGACTCTAAGTTATGGGTTCAACCATCGCAACTTTTTTAAAGCTATAACTCGTAACCCATTTGGAGCCCGCAAAAATATGCCAATTGAATAGCAAATTAACTTGCAACCTCACTTACGGGCTACTGGTTCGAGCGAGGGCTCAATTGAATTGGGCTCCATGTTTTTACACAGTCTTGGTAGTGCCCCCTAAAGACCCTGTGGCCCCAGTGGATCCTCTGTGGCCCCCTGTGGTTTCTTTGTTGTCCCTGTGGACCTCCCATGGGTTTCCTGGGGACCCTTTTGGCCCACTTTGGCCCCCCACAGGCCCCCTCTTCAGGCCCTATGGCTCCCCCTCAGCCTCCTGTGGCCCTTTACGGACCTCTATGGCCTCCCTCAGCCCCTGTGTCCTCCCTTTGTGGCCCCCTCGGTCATTGCAGGGCGCTGTAGCCCCTCACACACCTCTGCGGTCTCCCTCAGTCTAAAGTTTTGTAATGGCCCAGCCAGAGCCCAGACCTGAATCCAATTGAAAATCTGTGGGGTGATCTGAAGAGGGCTATGCACAGGAGATGCCCTCGCAATCTGACAGATTTGGAGTGTTTTTGCAAAGAAGAGTGGGCAAATCTTGCCAAGTCAAAATGTGCCATGCTGATAGACTCATACCCAAAAAGACTGAGTGCTGTAATAAAATCAAAAGGTGCTTCAACAAAGTATTAGTTTAACGGTGTGCATACTTATGCAACCATATTATTTTATTTTTATATTTTTTCTTCCCTCTACCTAAAAGATTTCAGTTTGTTTTTCAATTGAGTTGTACAGTTTATAGGTCACATTAAAGGTGGAAAAAGTTCTGAAATGATTTATCTTTGTCTAATTTTTTACAGCACAGAAACCTGTCATTTTAACAGGGGTGTGTAGACTTTTTATATCCACTGTGTGTATATATATATGTACTGTTTGAGTTGATGTTGGAGTGGGTTCGGGAGGTGCCACTGATTCAACCCCTTTTTAAAGTTACCTATTGAATCTCCTACTTTGCTAGAGAATTCCATAGTTTGACCACCCTTTCTGTGAAGAACCTTTTTCTTTCTTTAAAGTGGAATATTTTTACTTCTAACCTCAAAGGATGCCCTCTTGGCAGTTGAAAACCTCTTGACTCAAAAAGTTCACGTGACAAACCTTATATTGTCTCTGGATATATTTATACAAGGTAACCATATCCCCTCTGACACACCTTGTTTCCCGGGAAAATATGTTTAATTTGGTTAGTCTTTCTTCATAACTTATCCCCTCCATTCCCCTAATTAGTTTTGTTGTCCTTCTCTGCTCTTTTTCCAGCTCTAAAATGTCCTTTTTATGAAGTGGTGCCCAAAATTGTACTTCAGATTCCAAATGAGGGCGTACTAGAGATTTGTATAGTGGCAGAATTATATTTGTTTCAATGGCTTCTATACTCTTATATTTTATTTGCCTTTGAAGCTGCTTGGCATTGAGCACTGCTACCTAGTTGTCTAAAAGTACTCCCACATCCCTTTCAATATCTGATTTCAATTGTCTTGCCTTTACGACTACCTAATTATTGTGAATTACTGAAAACATGAAAGCAGACTACAGATAGTAATTATAAATTATTAACATTAATTACATTTTAGATCAGGAAAAAAGTAAAGTATTGGTGAGTGTATAACAAATGCTGTAAAAAATATAATTTGCAATATAAGATTACTGTAAGAAAATAAATTTCTATCATTCACAGTATCTGTTACGAGCTATAGTTTTGCGCCACTATTAGAGATGCCAATCCACTTTTAAATTGAATTATAGAGTAAATGATAATTATTTACTTATTCTCATGAACAAAAAGGATCATACACAAGACTGAGAAAAAATCCTTAACAGGTAGAATACCAATTATACAGCATTAGATAATCCATCACCTCCTTTAACCCTGAAGTTTTACCCCCCCCCCACCCCCCACGCCCCCCGCAGCAACCTCTGCTAAAGAACTGATTATTGCTTCCACTGTCTGTCCATACCAATCATTTAAACCAGCAAGACATTGGACTGGAGGATGCCGGATAATCAGTGTCTTACCTGTATTTTCGAATTTTTTTAAATAATAATATTTATTAGTATTAATTTAAAATTAATTTGTGAAGGAAAATTTAAGTGAAAAGACACAAATTAGCAAACATTAAAAACTTTTGCTACTACTGATAATTTAGTAACTGAAATGCTTTATCTTGCAATGCTGCAAGCTTTGTAAAAATGTCGTTGCCAAGATCATAAAGCCTGAGACTTTTCCAATGTATATTAGATATTGGTATACTGGTATTTATTTGTACTAAATACCACTTTTTCTGAATATTGTTATCAGTGTTATTACTTCTTTTTCCTGTTCTCATTTTTCAGTAAAGGCATATTTCAGTTTCATGGATTTTGAGTGCGTCTAGCAGAGCAGAATCAGCAGTGTATGAAAAGTCTTTTTGCATGAAAAAATCCCAAAATAACCATTAATACATTTACCCTGAAGTTAGCAACATTTCTTTTATGCGTTGGCAGTTGCATTTGAGAGTAGATACCCCCTAAAAACTCTAGCTACATTAGCATAAAGTTCATAGTTCGTTTTGGCCAATCAGAGGCAGCTGCAATATTGTAGCAAAGTCTGGGATCCTGTCTCTGCAGCTAAGCATCATGATATTTGTAGTCTGGCACATATCCATGTAAGAAGGTGCTATGTATTTTCATACAAGAGTCTCTCTCCATCTGCAGATCATTTTAACTCTCACATTCACTCTGCAGTTTTTCTCACCCCAGTATCAGCAACACTTTCCAACCCAGTTCCTGCAGTAGAGAATAACAAAGTTCACATATAAAAACACAATAATACTGCTATACCCCACTGGTATCATTTTAAATGTGGTAAGTCTCTCTCTCTCTGTAAAAAATGTAAATGGCATTGCTCAGTCGTGTCCAACTCTCCGTGACCTCATGGACAACACACCATGATGATCCACTTGGTTTTCATGGCAGAGATACTGGAGTGGGTTGCCAGTTCCTTCTCCAGGGGGGCACTTCCCAAGTACTGACCAGTGTGACCTCTTGGTTTCCTGGATGGATTTGAACCCAGTATGCTGTGGTGAAAGCACCTGCATCCTAACCATTGGGCTACCAGGGAACGTCTCGCTCTACTACTCTATTAATTCTCCTCTCAGATGCACTCATAATTCAGCTGACTTGCATATCCCTTTAATGTAATGCATATAGTATAAAATTAAAAGTTTCACAAAAGACAATGAATCCATCAGGATCATGGTTCACTTTGATAACTCTTATGTGTTGATGTAGGTGGAGAATCTAAAGTCCTATCTGGTACTCGTAGGATTTTCTTCTACATTTGCCATGTTTGTGAAAACATTTGTGGGCTTGAGGAATTGTAGCAATTGAATAGCGATTTGCGGTTGTAACATTTACGAGCTTGAAAGATCAAAGGCTTAGATGGGTCAAAGTTACGATTTTTGGCAATTGCAGGGATTTTCAGCCTGTGACCCGCAAATTATTTGCAGGTAGCTAAAAGATGCCAATTGAATAGCAAACTAGCTACATTACAGGCTCCAGTAACCAACAATTGCTTAACTGATTAGGGGCCTATGTGAGTAGTTCCTGATAACATTGAACTGACTCACTTCCTTTAAATAGCCCACATAGGACCTAGTAAAATGGCTCCCATGTAAAATCAGCATTCACAGGGTGGGGGGTGGGGGGAATGTGTAAGGTGGTGGTTTTACACAGTAATACTCTTTTAGAAATATTCAGCATGTCTTTTACTTGCTTATTACCATTGGCATATCTAAGTAGATAAACAAAAGTGAGCTAAGGGTGTTTTTTCACTTTAATTCCCCTGATCATAAGAATTTTAAATGAATACTAATAAAGGTTATTATTTAAAAAAACTTCTAAAATATAGTCTCTTTTCAGTCTTGTGTATAATCATTTTTGTTCATGAGAATAAGTTCATTGGTATAGTTTTAAATTATACCATATTAGGACTTTCTACTGGGTCCCATTTAACTATCTGTAAGCATAAAAAAGTGTGTAAAATATTATAAGAGCTCGAAGGTATATAGAAACAGATGGTCAAGGATCAGTAATGTACTATTCTGAAGCATTTTATTTCACCCACTAGCAAAGAAATATAAATATACATTTTTTACTATCTTTTATTGTTTAGATGCTGGGGTCAGTTTCTGTCTCTGTGCCTCTTCACAAGTTAATTAAGGGGCATCTAGCACCAGTCTATAGTTCACTGAAGTTATCTTTAGCTTTGAAGGATGCTTTACTGCAAGCAGATGCCTGAATCTAAATTCAAGAATCACTCAACACTTTCACATATTCTTAAAATGGTTCAAATCAGAGGAGCCCATATCTGTAAGAAATATTTAAGATAAAAAAAATAGCTGAAAAAAGAACAACAATGTAGCAATCTATCACAGCAGTTAATGGACCAGGGCACTGCTCTGGCGGGCCCATGGCTGCAATGCCCCTCAAAACTTTTTTTGTGTGTAAATTCTCAATGTCCCTGGCCTACATTTATATTTAGATTATATATATATATATATATATATATATTTATATATATATATATATATATATATATATATATATTATATATATACAGTGGATATAAAAAAGTCTACACACCCCTGTTAAAATGTCAGGTTTCTGTGCTGTAAAATAATAAGACAAAGATAAATCATCTCAGAACTTTTTCCACCTTTAATGTGACCTATAAACTGTACAACTCAATTGAAAAACAAACTGAAATCTTTTAGGTAGAGGGAAGAAAAAATATAGAAATAAAATAATATGGTTGCATAAGTATGCACACCCTTAAACTAATACTTTGTTGAAGCACCTTTTGATTTTATTACAGCACTCTTTGTGTATGAGTCTATCAGCATGGCACATTTTGACTTGGCAAGATTTGCCCACTCTTCTTTGCAAAAACACTCAAAATCTGTCAGATTGCGAGGGCATCTCCTGTGCACAGCCCTCTTCAGATCACCCCACAGATTTTCAATCGTATTCAGATCTGGGCTCTGATCTGGGCTCTGGCTGAGCCATTCCAAAACTTTAATCTTCTTCTGGCCATTCCTTTGTTGATTTGGATGTATGCTTTGGGTCGTTGTCATGCTGAAAGATGAAGTTCCTCTTCATGTTCAGCTTTCTAGCAGAAGCCTGAAGGTTTTATGCCAATATTGACTGGTATTTGGAACTGTTCATAATTCCCTCTATCTTAACTAAGTCCCCAGTTCCAGTTGACGAAAAACAGCCCCAAAGCATGATGCTGCCACCACCATGCTTCACTGTGGGTATGGTGTTCTTTTGGTGATGTGCAGTGTTGTTTTTGCGCCAAACATATCTTTTGGAATTATGGCCAAAAAGTTCAACCTTGGTTTCATCAGACCATAACACCTTTTCCCACATGCTTTTGGGAGACTTCAGATGTGTTTTTGCAAAATGTAGCCTGGCTTGGATGTTTTTCTTCGTAAGAAAAGGTTTTCGTCTTGCCACTCTACCCCATAGCCCAGACATGAAGAATACGGGAAATTGTTGTCACATGTACCACACAGCCAGTACTTGCCAGATATTCCTGCAGCTCCTTTAATGTTGCTGTAGGCCTCTTGGTACCCTCCCAGACCAGTTTTCTTCTCGTCTTTTCATCAATTTTGGAGGGAGCTCCAGTTCTTGGTAATGTCACTGTTGTGCCATATTTTCTCCACTTGATGATGTCTTCACTGTGTTCCATGGTATCTCTAATGCCTTGGAAATTCTTTTGTACCCTTCTCCTGACTGATACCTTTTAACAATGAGATCCCTCTGATGCTTTGGAAACTCTCTGTGAACCATGGCTTTTGCTGTGGGATGCGACTAAGAACATTTCAGGAAAGACCAACTAGAGCAGCTGAACTTTATTTGGGGTTAATCAGAGGCACTTTAAATGATGGCAGGTGTATGCTGACTCCTATTTAACACGATTTGGAATGTGATTGCTTAATTCTGAACACAGCTAAATCCCCAGTTATAGGAGGGTGTGCAGACTTATGCAACCACATTATTTTTCTTTTTTTTTCTTCCCTCTACCTAAAAGATTTCAGTTGTTGTTTTCAATTGAGTTGTACAGTTTATATGTCACATTTAAGGTGGAAAAAGTTCTGAAATGATTTATCTTTGTCTAATTTTTTACAGCACAGAAACAGGGGTGTGTAGACTTTTTATAACCACTATATATATATATATATATATATATATATATATATATATATATATATGTAGTCTGGAAGATGAATCAAATTGCATTATAAAAATTATTTTATTACATTTTATACACGTATAAACTGTGGAGTAAAATCCACTTTGACTAAATATAAGGTTCAAATGAAATACAGTTAGAAATGATATTAATAACAATAAATGTGCACTGTATCTACACGATTCACTTTGATTGCCACTTAGGGCAAAGTTAGTTTCTATAAAAAGAAAACATGGAGAGGGTGGAATATCTATAGTTAAATCGGTTTAATTGGTCACATGTTTTATAGATAGTTGAATGACCTTGTCTAAGAAAGGATGAATAGAGGAAGTAAAAAAATATAGACAAAGACGGGATGTATATTGTGTTTGAATGTCACTGAATAGAATCACTGGGATATAAAACCATTTGGTTTGTTGAGAAATAAGAATTAATTTAAACTCACTATATTAAAACACTTGAATGTTAAAAGAATTTTGCAAATTGAGGAATTTTTTCCTTTTTGAAGGTATGATATATATTGGTACCGGGACTAAGTAAGCTATGACTGGTAAATAGAAGACTGGGTTTAATATTTGAAGATCTCTGTCTCCTTTTATTTTTTTATTTTTATGATATTACAATTTTCTGCATGTCGAGGTAGTTGGGATATTGAAACTCTCTGTGGTCAACTTGCCGCTCAGGTCCGAATTTTGAACTAAATGAAGCTCAACTTTTTCTCTCCCTCCCCGGAGGGGTGCAGATTTCTGTGGGGCCTCCGAGGAGGGAACGGAGAGGATTCACCAAAGGTTGTGTGTGTGAACGAGTGGACAGTGTACCGCAAAAATAAGTGTGTTAAAATCAGGGAATATTATATGTTTAAAGGAATCTTGGAATCTGGGTGGGGTACTCCTTCGGCTCTGAAGTGGGATGTGCTTTGGAAAAGAGACCACCTTTAATAAAATGGTGGATAAGATAAAGACAACATTGAATATCGCTAGTCAGAATGTTCAAGGACTCAATGTGCCATTTAAAAGATACTTGACAAACAGAGATTTTAGTAAAAGTCAGTTTGATATTGTGTGCTTGCAGGAGACCCCCAGGGAAACTAGAAAGATTACATTTTTTAGATTGGAAAATTTTAAGGAAGGTCTACATGCAACCTATAAAAGAAAAAAATGTGGAACAACAATATACTTTGATAAAAAATTAAATTTGGCAGAAGACTTAATAATGAAAGATCCAAATGGTGTATATATTATATGGACAGGGACTATCGATGAAGAAAAATTCACAATCGTCAATATTTACGTCCCTAACTCAGGTCCAATTAGGTTTCTGAATAATTAAAATAATTAAGAGTTTTTGAAATAATAAACTTATAATCTGTGGGGATTTTAACCTATGTTTAAATGTTGATTTAGACAGAAAATCTGATAAATGTTTGAATCCATAGTCCCAAACAACAAAACATTTTCAGGATTTTCTAATAAGCTAAGAGCTATATGATTCCTGGAGGACATTGCATGTAAAAGAGAAAAATGTATCTTTCTATTCACATAGACATAAAACATTTGTACGAATAGACTATTATATTCTGGTCTCAGAAATTATATTAAGAGGAGTAACAAATACAGAAAAAGCCCAATAACTTGGTCTGACCATGGCAGAGTATCTATGAAGATTATAAAGAACCAACCCCCATTAGAAAGACGGCCATGGAAATACAATATAAGGTTAACACAAGACCCAAAATTAAGAAAGATCTAAAAAAAAAAAAAGAGGTTGCAAATTTTTTTAAAATAAATAAAACATCTATCCAATCAAAGATAATGGTATGGGCGGCTCACAAAGCTGTTGTGAGGGGACTATTAATCCGTTTGGCACATTATTGGGGGAAAAAAGAGGTCAACAGATAAAAGAACTATATATCGAACTATCTAAACTAGATAATAAAATTAAGAATTTTTTTGATAAAGCTACACAAGAAAAATTTAAGTTATCTCAGCTAAAGATAAAGGAAATTGAGCAAGAAATGTTTTGATAATTCAAAATGGGCTGTCCAACAAAAGCTATATAATTTTGATAATAGAGCTAGTCGTATGATGGCCAATAAATTGAAATTAAAGAAATCAACAAATAATGGATTCTCTCAGATACAATAATGTAAATGTGACTAATCCCAAAGACATTGCTAAAGGTTTCGCAGAATATTGGATCCGGGGAAAGCCTTTGACATGGTCGGTTGGGGATTCATGGATTTAACATTGGCCAAGTTTGGACTTGGCGAATTTGGATCGAGCCCCTTTCCCTAGTCCAATTATTCCTTTAGAAAATTTGGCAAATTATCTGGAACTAACATGGTTGCAAAATTTGGTCAAAGGGAATCTTTTTCCTTAGCGATTTATGTACGCATAACAAAATCATAACATTTGAGGAAATTAAAAATTTAGATGGAAAACTGGCTAATGGATGGCTGGAATATAGGTCACTCTGTGATAGATTAAAAGTCCTAAAATTTCAATTTGCTGAGGTTAGGAAGTTGACAGCAAGTGAAAGTCTCATCGTATCTCAAAATAACAGATGTTTGATCTCAAAAATATATAACATAACAGCAAAGAGGGGAAATATCAAATATAATGTTAAAATGGGAGAAAGACCTAGCAATAGAAATACCACTAGATATATGGTATAGGGCATTCTCTATCACAGAGAGCTTAATTAAGTATGTAAATTATAGAGAATTATATAACAAGATTTGCAATAGATGGCATTATATAAGCAAGAATGATAATGAGACATTTTGTTGGAGAAAATGTGGAGAAATAGGGTCGTACAGGCATATCTGGTGGGACTGCCCAAATATTCAACAATTCTGGAATCATATAAGGAATATAGTTAAAGGTGAAATAAAGTTAACACCCTAAATTACCCTTTTACATATTTTCCCCTCTGAATTTTCCCTCGATGTCAAAGAAATATTGCTTGAGACTTTAATGGCAGCAAAATTTCCATCATGTGTCCAGATGATCAGATGAAGAAATGTTTATGTAGGGATTCTACATGAGTAATGACGTTCTGCTATTTCCCACTTTTTAAAAGAAGAATTTGCAAATCATTTCCATCTAAAGCTTTCTCTATGTCACACTAATATAAATTAGCATGAAGAACATGTATTATACATTAGAAAATAGTTTGTGCATGCAAAACAAGTGCCTAGAATAGCTGTGGTTATTTGGTTTCATTTTGTTCAGCCAATTCAAATCTGCAGTTTTTTTGTGTAGTCAATCGTCTTTTATCATTTTTTTTGTGCAGATAAATTATTATTTACTGTTATTTTTTTGGCAGCCATATTGTGTACCACGAAACACTGATTTTTATGCTGTATATTGAACATTGCTAATAATGAATATTTCCTTTTTAAGCCTGTAAAACATTCTGATTTTGCATGATAAAGATTAAGATTTCTGAATTCATATTTCTTTTTTTCATGCACAATAACTGTCTATTTAGACATAAATTGTGATACAAACACACAAGCTGTCTCCCACTATATTTTGAACATTATTTGTACACTGAGTGATTTTATAAGCTTCCTTATTTGAGGGGGATAATATATATATATATATATATATATATACTGTAGCAGGGCGCCCCCTTCTGGCGGGGTTTGCGTCCTGTTTCCTTTTACTTTGGTTTAGGGAGGAAGACACAGCAGGCTTGACAGAGTTTTACTGCTATTTATTTGTCAGCAAAAAAACAGAACAAAAACAGTGCTTATCTTCAGCAAATAAAATAAAACCCTACATAAACGTGCTTGCTATGACCCGGAACACCCTAACTATATCCGGCCAGCTTCTCTGGTTCCGGAGAGTGCCACCTTGTGGCCAGGATGCAAACAGTCTCTTATTTTTGTTATGTCGCCACCTTGTGGCCAGGAAACAAACAGTCTCTGATTGAGGGTGAAAATGCCAGCTTGTGGCTAGGAAACAAACAGTCTTTCGATGTCTTTTCCTCTACGGCTTCTGCCAATAGTGGGTGAAGCATAGGGCCCACCCTACTCTCCCTTATGCTTCACCCCAGGGACCCTTGACACCCTCTTGTGATGAGGGACAGTTATGCTTGCTTAGCACTCTCTTCTCCCTGGGGCATTTGTAATCCTTTTTCGGATGTGCTCAAAATACATGCAGGTGGCACCAACCTTTTATCCCTTAATTCATCCGGCTTAGCAGGAATGGGGTCTTTTTTAGGTGGCTCCTTCCTCAGCTGGATCTCTCCTGAAGTGTAGAGAGCCGCTCTTTTCTTTGGAACAGTCTCTTAGTCACCCTCCTCCTCAGACTGCTAGGCAGACAGCAAACTTCACTGAGCAGGCTCTTTAACTGCTCCTGAGCAGGGTCAGGTGTTGGCCTGATTAGGCTGAAGATTTTGGGATTAACCCTCTCTATGTCAGTCCAGGGTATATGGCTCTGCTCCATCTGCGGCTTATATATCTTCCCTGATGCACTCTGTTGCAGGTTATCAGGGATTCCTGCTGCACTTCATTACATATCCTCCCCCTCAGCTCAACACCACGTAGTTGAGCGACCTGAGCAGAGAGGCAGTGGACCCTGGACAGCGCGTCTGCATTGTCGTGTTTCTTCCCAGCCCGATGTTCCACCGTAAATCGGTACTGTTGAAGGGATAGAAACCATCTGGTCACTCTACTATTTCGCTCCCTGTTTTGATGCATCCACCGCAACGGGGCATGGTCCGTAACAAGTTTAAAAGTTCTCCCCAGGAGGTAATATTTTAAGGCCTCGGTAGCCCACTTTATGGCCAAGCATTCACGCTCCACCACCGAATAACGCTGTTCCCTGGGCAACAGCTTCCTGCTGAGGTATAGTACAGGATGTTCCTCCTCCTCTTTTACTTGCGACAATACTGCTCCTAACCCAACTGCGGAGGCATCCGTCTGTAATATGAAGGGGCACTGGAAGTCGGGAGTCATTAGTATGGGCTCATGACATAAGGCCACTTTCAGTTCCTCAAATGCCCTTTCTGCTTCTGGGTTCCACTATACCGTATCCGGGGCCCTCTGTCGAGTTAGGTCTGTTAAGGGGGCTGCGATGGAGGCGAAACCGGGTATGAATCTCCGATAATATCCGACTATTCCTAAAAATGCCCGTACCTGCCTCTTTCTTAACGGCCTTGGCCAACCCTGTATTGCGTCCACTTTGTTAAGTTGTGGTTTAATCAGTCCTCTACCGACCGTGTATCCAAGATATTTGATCTCCGTCAGCCCAAGTGCACACTTTGCGGGGTTTGCGGTGAGGCCTGCTCTCCTCAGGGTCTCCAGGACCTTCTCCACTTTGCTCAGGTGGGAATCCCAACTTGGGGTATGTATCACTATGTCGTCCAAATAGGCCGTCGCATATTCAGAATGAGGCCTAAGGAGTTTGTCCATAAGCCGCTGAAATGTGGCCGGGGCTCCGTGAAGACCAAAAGGCAAAACCTTATATTGGAACAGGCCACCAGGGGTACAAAACGCTGTCTTCTCTCTTGCTGACCTTGTTAAGGGAACTTGCCAATATCCTTTAGTCAGGTCTAAGGTGGACATAAATCTTGCAGGCCCTAGCCGGTCTATTAGCTCATCTACTCGGGGAATGCGATAAGCATCAAATTGGGACACTTCGTTCAACTTCCGGAAATCACTGCAGAAACGAATGGTCCCATCGGGTTTGGGGACCAGGACGATGGGACTACACCATTCACTGTTGGATTCTTCGATGATTCCTAAGTCGAGCATTTTCTTTACTTCTAATTTCACTTCCTCCCTCCGGGCCTCAGGAATACGATATGGTCTATTTCTGATGACCACCCCAGGTTTAGTGACAATGTCGTGGTATATTAAGTTTGTTCGTCCAGGATATTCAGTGAATACGTCTGTATTGCGGAGAATCAGTTGTCTTACTTCCTCCTGCTGCTGTGGTGACAACTCTGTGGACACCTGTACCCTGGGGAGATCCACTTCCATTGGATTCTCCTGATATACTGCGGCTACTTCTGCTTCCTGTTCACGCCAGGCCTTTAAAAGATTCACATGATAAATCTGTTCCGGCTTACGCTTTTCTGGCTGCTTGATTTTATAGTTAACGTCCCCTACAGCCTCTATTACCTCGTAGGGTCCTTGCCATTTTGCTAAAAGCTTGCTTTCGGCTGTTGGAACCAGGACCATTACCCTGTCGCCTGGCCGGAACTTCCTCACTTGGGCATCTCGATCATAGTAGGTCTGTTGGTGCCGTTGGGCCTGTTCCATATGTTCTTTAACTAGGGGGGTGATTTGTAAAATTCGGTTTCTCAGTGTTTGAACATATTCTATGATATTTTCATTTTGGTTCTGTTGGTCTTCCCATGTTTCACGAAGGGAATCCAATAGGCCTCGTGGATGACGCCCATACAGGAGTTGGAATGGAGAGAAACCTGTGGATGCTTGGGGCACCTCTCGGACTGCAAACAGTAGAAAAGGTAGTAGTAGGTCCCAATTTTTTCCGTCTTTGTCAACCATTTTCCGTATCATACTCTTTAGGGTTTTATTAAATCTTTCTACCAACCCATCAGTCTGTGGGTGGTATATTGAAGTTCTCAAGGCTTTCACTCGAAGTTGGGCATACAAATCCTTCATTAACTTCGAGACAAAAGGTGTCCCTTGGTCCGTCAGGATCTCCTTAGGTATGCCCACTCTTGAAAAAAGAAGAATTAGTTCCTTTGCAATGCTTTTGGAGTTGGCGGTCCTTAGTGGCACGGCCTCTGGGTAGCGGGTAGCATAGTCCATTATCACTAGAATATATTGATGTCCTCTAGCTGTTCGTTCTAATGGTCCCACTAGGTCCATTGCTATTCGCTCGAATGGTTCCTCTATAATTGGAAGGGGTATTAGAGGAGCTTTTAACTGGGGACGTGGGCTTGCTAGCTGGCACTCGGGGCAAGACAGGCAATACTGGCGGACTTCTTCATATACCCCCGGCCAGTAAAATCTCTTCAACACTCGTTTCAAGGTTTTCTCCACCCCCAGATGTGCCCCGAAAAGATGACTATGTGCCATGTCTAATACCTTTCGTCGATACCCCTGTGGTACCAGTAATTGTTCGGTGACCTCCGCTCCTGATTTAACCACCCGATATAAGAGGTCCCTTTTCAACACAAAAAAAGGTCCCTGGGGATTTTCTCGACCCTCTACGATTTCCCCATTCACACTGGCCACGTCTTGGCGGACGTTCTGTAGGAGAGGATCATTTGCTTGGTCTCTCCCAAAGTTTTCATCTCCCTGGAGCACATTTCGCTCTTCAACCGTCTCCCTTTGCTCCAGAGGGTTTATAACCTGATTAGGAGACGAACCCCTTAAGGTTACTATCTCCTCAGAAGTGGTCTGAGAAGTTATCAGGGCCTCGTCTCGGCTTAACCTCTTTTTGATTTCTGTTCCCCTTTTTTTTCCCTTACGTCTTTCTTGGCGTGTTTTCCTTACTTTTTCTCGGCTGGAGAAAAGTTCCTTATCTTTAAACGGGAAGATCTCCAGTATAGATCCAGTGTTTGACCCACAGTCGTCGGTATATAGGAGGCGCTCAAAGCATGGGAAATTCCTTCCCACAATTACGGCATGGGGCAGATGAGGTACTATCGGAGCTGTTATTTGGGCCTTCAAGCCCTTAACCTCGATCCCAATGTTTTTCGTAGGGTAATTCATCACGGTGCCATGTACACATGTAATGCCCATGCTTTTTCCGTACCTCCCGCTGTCTGGGGCGACTACCCTTCGGGACAATAGGGTAACTGCACTCCCGGAATCAATCAGTCCCTTCACCTTCTTTCCGTCTATTATGACGTCAGTGAGAAAGGGATGGTTCATTTCTGTCATGCCTACCAAATTAACCACACTGCAGTGGGTAACTGGGCCTCCCATATTGCACTGCATGGGCTCATCTCGGTTTGGGCACTGAGCTGCCACATGCCCTAGTTCTCCGCACTGGAAGCATTTCATGGTATGCAAGTAGGCATATTTTTTCTCCTCCTTTTCTTTCCCGTTGGCTCCATTGAGTCCCCGAAGTTCTCGATGGAGATTTCTTGGGACCCCTTCGGTAGGTCGCCCTTTTGAGGATATGCCCCGTTTCCAGGACCTGGCTTTTTCTCCAGAGGAGTCATCCGTAATACTCTTTACTGCTTGATGGCGCTCAACTTGGGTAGCTAAATCATCAAGGGTCTGGGGTCCAGACTGTGCCACCCACTCTCGCATTCCCGTGGGTAGCCCTCTCCAGTAACGATCTATCACCAGTATCTCCACTATCCTTTCCGGAGTATTGTTCTCAGGGCACAGCCATTTGCGAGTAAGGTGGAGTAGATTGAATAGTTGGACTCTTGGTGGTTGATCACCTTGGTATCTCCAGTTGTGAAACCTCTGGGCCCGGACAGCTGGATTCACCCCTATCCGGGCTAGAATTTCCGCTTTTAAACATTTGTAATCAGCGGCTTGCTCCGCCGTGAGGTCGTAGTAGGCCCTTTGTGCCATGCCGGTTAGTAGCGGGGCCAGTATACCTGCCCACTGGGTCTGAGGCCAGTTTTCCTGGAGAGCTGCCCTCTCAAAGGACAGCAGATAGGCCTCTATATCATCCTCCTTGCTCAGTCTCTGGAGGGGTTGACTGGTAGGCAGTCCCGTAACAGGTCCTCTTGTTTCCACTGCTGAGGGCGGTGTGGGCCGACGTAATATCTCCTGTAAACTGGCCTGGTTCTGAGCCAGATGGCCTGCCAACAGTTGGGTAAGCTCCTGTTGTTGTTGTAGTTGTTGCTGCTGCTGCTGTTGTTGCTGTTGCTGCTGCAGTTGCTGTTGCAGTTGCTGCTGTTGCTGCTGCAGTTGCTGCTGTTGCTGCTGCAGTTGCTGCTGGTGCTGCTGGTGCTGCTGGTGCTGCTGTTGCAGCAAGGCCTTCAGGATGTCTTCCATCACTTGTACTGTACTGTGGGCTGTCCTCGTGAACTCAGACGATTAATCCCACCACTGCCACCAGTGTAGCAGGGCGCCCCCTTCTGGCGGGGTTTGCGTCCTGTTTCCTTTTACTTTGGTTTAGGGAGGAAGACACAGCAGGCTTGACAGAGTTTTACTGCTATTTATTTGTCAGCAAAAAAACAGTGCTTATCTTCAGCAAATAAAATAAAACCCTACATAAACGTGCTTGCTATGACCCGGAACACCCTAACTATATCCGGCCAGCTTCTCTGGTTCCGGAGAGTGCCACCTTGTGGCCAGGATGCAAACAGTCTCTTATTTTTGTTATGTCGCCACCTTGTGGCCAGGAAACAAACAGTCTCTGATTGAGGGTGAAAATGCCAGCTTGTGGCTAGGAAACAAACAGTCTTTCGATGTCTTTTCCTCTACGGCTTCTGCCAATAGTGGGTGAAGCATAGGGCCCACCCTACTCTCCCTTATGCTTCACCCCAGGGACCCTTGACACCCTCTTGTGATGAGGGACGGTTATGCTTGCTTAGCACTCTCTTCTCCCTGGGGCATTTGTAATCCTTTTTCGGATGTGCTCAAAATACATGCAGGTGGCACCAACCTTTTATCCCTTAATTCATCCGGCTTAGCAGGAATGGGGTCTTTTTTAGGTGGCTCCTTCCTCAGCTGGATCTCTCCTGAAGTGTAGAGAGCCGCTCTTTTCTTTGGAACAGTCTCTTAGTCACCCTCCTCCTCAGACTGCTAGGCAGACAGCAAACTTCACTGAGCAGGCTCTTTAACTGCTCCTGAGCAGGGTCAGGTGTTGGCCTGATTAGGCTGAAGATTTTGGGATTAACCCTCACTATGTCAGTCCAGGGTATATGGCTCTGCTCCATCTGCGGCTTATATATCTTCCCTGATGCACTCTGTTGCAGGTTATCAGGGATTCCTGCTGCACTTCATTACAATACCAAAAACAAATCTTTGTGATTATGCAATTTAAAGGCATATTTAAATTTCATGGATTACGAATGCATCTGATAGAGGAGAGAAGAGTAAGTAGATTATGAATAAATACCAAAATAAACTTTATTAAACTTACCCTAAAGTTTGCTAAATCTCTTGAGTTTGGTAGCAGTTGATTTTGATGGCTAAAATCCTTGTTAAAATTAACATAAAAGTCACAATTCCATTTTGTCAATCACAGCCAGCTAATAAATTGTTTCAATCTGTGAAGTCAGTTTTTGCAGCAAAGCATCATGGAATGTGTAGTCTTCTTTTGCCTTTGCACGAGGAAGCAAGGACAAGCTCAGACATTGATGTATGGATTTCTGCATTGTGCTGTTGGCTTGAAGGTTAGATTTGGGTTAAAAACTATAACCAAATGCAGTGTCTGTATTGGTAGGTACATTGTGCCTATGTAAGCAGCTCTCGGGTATGGAAAACATTATTTTAAATAAAATAAATCTGTATGTATATTGAATGAATCAATGTAATCCTTTAGATTGTAAGTAGGAGCTTCCAATCTTGTAGGGTGCTTTGAAAAACAGCACTTTCTGCAAAGATTTTAAACACAAAACAGGGCCCTCCATTTTCTACAGTTGTTAATATTGTATTTTTCTTTGTTCGTATTCCCTATGCAGAGCATTACAAATAAAAGTTAATAATAATAATAATAACAACAATAATGTAATGTGTGTTTCTGATATAAACCCTATGTGTTAGATTAGAAAAAGTTAAAACCAAAGAAACTAGATATGCCTTTAACTAATTGGTCACTGGACACTGAGAATATCTCAATAGCTATGTATTAAATCATAAGGAAACTTGGAAATTTAGCAACTAATATCCTCATTAGATCAAATGTTTTCTAAATAAATGTAATATTATGTAACAAAAACGAAATTCTAGAAATATCTGTGTTTATCAAGTCCTATCTACTCAACTTTTTACGGAGCCTATTCAAAGTGGCTAATATTATGCTGATATTCAATGAAGTTGAAAGAATAACAAAGACATTGTTAGATCCATCTTAAAACATTGCTTTTATGATAAATGTACATGAAAAACATTTTTTTGGGGGGATATCTGAAGGAGGATACTTATGGTACTTAATGCTGCCTATAACTTTTCACAGCACATGTTTTACAATCAAAAAGGCATGGTGTCAGACTATGGTGGTGAAACTGTACATAATACACGGGTACCAACTGCTCCAGTCCTTATATATAAGACACCTCACATGACAGTTACTGTTTTCAAATCTCAAACCCAACTGTCCGTTTAACCCCTTGTGTGTTAGTTATGCCGGAAGACTTAGTGTATACAGAATCTGAGGGGACCCATATACCAGAAACAAATGTCCTTTGCTTCTGGTTTATGTGTCTTCATCACAGCTTTCCTGCCATTACAGGCAGCCACAATATAGCAATATAGAATAACATTGAACACATTTAATCCTGTCTATGCCATCATGGCTACAATAGTCCCAATGTCCATGTGGCCATTACACAATCCTTTATAAAATGGGGGGACATTTCACAATACTATATAACATTACACAGTATTAACTATTGTCAAAATCAAAATAGAGTCAGAGGTGCTCAGAGATTGAACTAATCTTAATAGGTTAGTTCTGTGGACATGATAACCCACTCTGAGAGCAACCTCTTTTAGCTCACTTGTGCCCTTCACAGGGAGAAATATCCTGTAGTATATCAGTCTGGTCCCACTCACTAGAGTGGTCCAGCCCCGAACTACCTGGCAATTCTACCTTGAACAGGAGAAACAGCAAACCCCAGAAGTATGTTTCAGCCTTCATTGGGCCTCATCAGTGAGGTGTAGCGGATAACTCCCTAAGGCACAGTGAGCAAGGGGTCCACATCTGGATTGCCCTATCACCCTTAGGGAGACTAATCCCTAAGGGTAATTTGCATGAATAAAAAAACAAAATAGAGGTGCTCAATCAGAGAATGAACTAACCTTAATAGGTTAGTTCTGTGGACATAATCCACGCTGAGAGCAACCTCTTTTAGCTCAATTGTGCTCTTCACAGGGAGAAATATCATGTAGTATATCAGTCTGGTTCCACTCACTAGAGTGACCCAGCCCAGAAATACCAGGCAATTCTACCCTGAACAGGAGAAACAGCAAACCCCAGACGTACATTTCGTCCTTCATTGGGCCTTGTCAGTGAGGTGTAGCTAAACTCCCTAAGGCACAGTGAGCAAGGGGTCCACATCTGGATTCCCCTATAACTCTTAGGGAGATTAATCCCTAAGGGTAATTTGGATAAACAAAACAACAGAGTCAGAGGTGCTCAATCAGAGAACAAACTAAGCTTAATAGACATATCCTTTAGTATATCAGTCTGGTCCCACTCACTAGAGTGACCCCGCCCCGAAATACCAGGAAATTCTACCCTGAACAGGAGAAACAGCAAACCCCAGATGTACGTTTCAGCCTTCATTGGACCTCGTCAGTGAGGTGTAGCTGAACTCCCTAAGGCACAATGCGCAAGGAAATGACCCTTAGGGATTAGTCTTCCCAAAGGTGATAGGGTAATCCAGAAGTGGACCCCTTGCTCACTGTGCATTAGGGAGTTATCAGCTACACCTTACTGACGAGGCCCAATGAA
Source organism: Discoglossus pictus (assembly GCA_027410445.1). Classification (NCBI taxonomy): domain Eukaryota; kingdom Metazoa; phylum Chordata; class Amphibia; order Anura; family Alytidae; genus Discoglossus; species Discoglossus pictus. The sequence goes on from CM050169.1 coordinate 165,301,530, forward strand.
GGACGAAACATACGTCTGGGATTTGCTGTTTCTCCTGTTCAGGGTAGAATTGCCTGGTTTTTCGGGGCTGGACCACTCTAGTGAGTGGGACCAGACTGATATACTACAGGATATTTCTTCCTGTGAAGGGCACAAGTGAGTTAAAAGAGGTTGCTCTCAGAGTGGCTTATCATGGCTATAGAACTAACCTATTAAGGTTAGTTCATTCTCTATTTTGTTTTTTTGTTAACTATTGTCAGCCTGGTGTCCATAGCATTTTAACAGCTCTACAGTCCAGAGGTCCCTCTGGGCATTACACATTCCATGTCCTTTTAATCAGTATAACCTTATTAGGCTTAACTGCTGTGTATTTTGCCCCTCTTGTTCATAGTTCATCCATCATGGCATACCCAAGTGTGCAAGACCTAATAACTATCTCTTCTTAACAATGCTGCTTTTTTTGATGAGATGTTTGAATGCATTGTTTTTAATCATGTATTTTATGTCTCACTATTCACTTCATATCTGTGGTATCTCTTCTATTTTGAGACATAATTAGGGTCCTCTAAGGAAATCTGCCATGTCTTTCCATGGACTTGTTTGACCTGCAGTATCAGGGAGCAGAATTCTTTGAAGAGACATTCTTGCTTGTTAGTTTTCACTATACTGTAAATTGCATGCAATGTCTATAAGAGCCCTGTTTACCCATTTAATAAAAAATGCCTGCAATGGACGGAGACATTTTTTATGTATTTATAAATCCCAAATGGAAAATGCACAATGTATTTTTGTAGGTAATTTCTTCTTTTTTCCCCCAATGCTGCAGATTATTAACTGCCGCACTCTGCTGGTTCTACAGAATTAGATTGAATGAGATTGAGTGATGAGGAGTACAACCTCCACAAGAAAAGTTATAGGATCTAACTTAATCTCAATAGTTCTTAGATTTAAATGTTAGAGCTTTACAATACAGTACCTTTACAATACATTTGTTATGGTATAGAAACTATGCAACAAAATCACGAGGCAAGTGCTATCAACCAGAGGTATATATCTCAAGGGAAACCCTTTGACATTCAAAGGAAAGGGACTAAAATTGTGTATGGTCTAAAAAAAAGTATAGATTTCATGACAGGAGTGAAATTATAGAAACCTTCAAAAATGCCAAAGGATTTAGTAAAGTTCAGTTCAGAAAAAAGTATTTTCCAGAAAAAGTTGAAAGTTGGAAACTTTTGGGGTTATATGAGAAAGTAGTACTTTACAGAAATTGTTATAGAAAAGTAGAACAGAGATTCAGTGGAAGTGATAGGGTCAAACATATTTAAGGAACTTAAAGGGGCACAAGTTTGGTGGAAACTGCCCTGCAAGATCAGATAGATTAAATTGTGCGAAAATAGTTTTTGAAATTTTTAAATTGAGGGTTGTTTTAGCTGTTATTTTATTTTATAGAATTCATGTATACATTACCTCTTGCTTCCTCACTGCTATATAATGTGGGAATAACTATTTAGCCAAACAGAATGGATATGTCTCTTCTGTCTATCTGTTCAATGAAAATATATTTGATAGATAGATAGATAGATTGATAGATAGTCGGTAGAAAAAAAGTGTGCATGTTTTTAATAACTTGGTATTTACGAACACAAATTTGACTTTTCTGCTGATTTAAACACATTTCTATTATAAAATATATATATATATATATGTGTGTATGTGTGTCTCTCTTTTTTAAGGCTGGGAATGCTGTTTGCCACAAAATGTGATGCTCTGCCTCTCCCTCATCGCAAGCCTTTTCCCCCATCTACTTTGGTGCTTTGCAATGATCACCTTCGGCGCTCATCGTGAGCCCCATGATGAGCGCCTTTGGCGCTCGTTGCGAGTGTCTCACCCCTTTGTGTAGTTTAGGTTCCTCTCAATGAGTGTTACAGCCTTGGTTTAAGTGTTACTGCCTTGGGTTAAGTGTTACTGTCTTGGGCTAAGTGTTACTGGCTTGTGTTAAGTATCACTGGCTTTGTGCTGTTTTTTTACTGCCTTCGTCCTTGTTTTCATCCATTTACGTTTTTTCGTCCGCCATCTTTTTTCTCGCTTAGCCATCTTTTTTCTCGCTTAGCCCAATTTTGATCGCCAAAATACACCAAATACACCTCAAATTGACTTGTAACCTCTTTTACAGCCTCCATGGCTCTCCCCCTGGGCTGTGTGTGAGTGTAAGGTAAGTATTTGGAATTTTTTGGTGGTCTTTCGAGTTTGGAGGTTCGGCTGTTAAAGTTGTAAAGTATTGCATGACATAAAGTATTGTGTGCCTTGCGTTGAGTCCCGCTGACTCTCCACCCCTGCAATGATCGCCTCCCGAGCTCATTGCAGCTAAGTCCTGCGGGCCTCACGATGATCGCCTGTGGCGTTCATCTCCACCCCTGCTACGCATGCCCCACAAGTGTGACAACAACTCACAGATTGATAACTATTATAGTTGACTAGCGACTTGCCTGTTAAAAATGACGGCGAAGGCAATGCTGTTTTCCACACAATGTAAAGTTTTTTTTACTCTGAGTACTTTCGACGCTCATTGCGAGCCTCGCGCTGAGCGCCTTTGGCGCTCATCGCTTTGCTCTCAATGAGCATTGCGAGCCTCTCCTCTCATGTACTTTTGCTCTTCTGAGCACCGTCTGCGCTCATCAGAAAGACAGATATATATATCTATATTTTTTTTAATAATAATTCATTATTAGTTACTTAATACATTAATATACTTTACCTATTTGTAATTAATATATCCAGCAATCAATAGCCTGAAGAGCTAATAATCTGTTTTTCTTTTCCTGCAGCATACAATGTACAGTTGCCCTGAGGAGAAAGTGTCATCAGTGTTCCAACTGTGCATTAGAAATATGCTGCGTGCGCGATGGCAAACCATTGGTTTAGTTGTGTAAAGCGGCATTTTAGATTTGTAATGTTATTAGTTACAAGTTAGTGTTGTAAAATTGCGTAGTTAGTTGCAGTCCTTTGTAATAGTGTATTTTGTACTTTGTACGTTCCTGTGTGAAAATGGTACGCAGTTGGAGGTGCTCTGTGCGATCCGGGGACGTGTAGCCTCGTTTTCATTTTTTTTACGCCATTTTTTTTCTCGCTTAGGCCATTCTTTGAGTGTCGAAACTCAGCTAACTTCATATTTGTCCTATCTTGTATTTTTTTTGTAAGTCCCGTGCCTTGTAATTTATTTTTCTGAGTCCTGTGTCCATCAACTGCTTGCAGCCTAAGGCGATCCCGCGTTTCCTAAGTGTTTGGTGGCTAAGTCCTGCGTGTTGCAATGTGTGATCAGCTCACCTCGCTTAGGTCGCCTCGCAGGAGCGCCTTTGGCGCTCCTTTGTGGTTAAGTCCCACGTGTTTCATTGCCTTCACTGCTGGCCTCGCTTTGCAAGGCTCGCAGGCAATGAGCGCCTTTGGCGCTCATTGCCTAAGTGCTGCAAGTTAACTACTCGCCTAAGTGCTGCAAGTTAATTTGCAGCACTTAGGCGAGTTATGCCTGCGAGACTCGCATAGCGAGGCGAGCCATTAAGGCACTAAAACTTGCAGCACTTAGGCGATGAGAGCCAAAGGCGATCATTGCCTGCGAGCCTGGCAAAGAGAGGCCAGCAGTGAAGGCAATGCAACACATGGAGCGCCTAAGTCGTATGCACCATGCAAAGCGTGACAACGTCTCGTAGTTTGACAACTATTATATGTGATATATATAGATATGTGTGTGTGTGTATTCCCTACCACATCAGAAGCTAGATGCCAAATCCACACTGGGCTTTCTGACAGAGATTGCACCCAGCCCTAACATACCTACCAACTGTCCTATCTTGTTCTTCAAGATCTGCCTTTGTCCTACACAACTTTATCTGAATTTTTGAATACAGTCTCACCACGCTTTACATGTGAAGGTCCTCAAATGGCTCCTAAAACATAGTGCTGCATAAATGCACATGCAAACTTTTTATTGTGTTCAATGCATTCACTTGAAGCAATAGTTGCTGCTTAGGACACAGGCAGGAAGATATACAGTAAGGTGAGTCTGCGTGTCTGTAAGTGGGACATAGGATGTTTTAAGGCACAGTAGTTGGAGCATACTGCCTCCCCAAGTTGATGTGGAATGAAAGGCTAGGCCATTCTCCATCAGTTACATCAACACTATTTGGAACATGTTGGGAAGATATAATTGACAGAGCTGTTAGTCACAGCCAGCTCCATGTAGCATGCAGCCTATTGGTTACAGCTGCTACACCACCTTCTCATTACTAATGCAGGAAACTGGAGGATGACTACAAGGAGCATGGAAATCTCATATATTTTAGTGTAAGAGATTATCTGTTTATGTATGCATCGGCACAAGAGCATCAAACCTTTTTTGGCTGGCTCGGATATTTATAGTTTACTCCTAGAACATTTGGTAGGCTTCAAGGTTTTTTTAAATTATGCTTTAAAGTTATGAGCAGTGCTCAAACAACTAATTAAATAATTAACATTTTTCAACGTCTTTGTTTTGGTATTTCAAGTCTGATTTTGAGATCAAGAGGTACAGTATGTTGATAATAGGTCAGAACAGCTGGTGTTAGGTCAGTACATAGACTCATGGGTGAAGGAGCCAAAGAAAATTTGTGTGTGTGTGTGTGGGGGGGGGGGGGTACAGCATTTAGTATAAATATACTACACAACTGCTTCTCTACATATAAACACACACTTTGAAAAATCGGGGGGGGGGGGGGGGGGGGGTCCCACTGCCCTCAGTTCCTACAACCATCAATAGACTATACAGAATGAGTTGAATTGGAGAAGTTTCTCTGACTATGGAAAGAACTCTCAATATAGTGAATCTAAGTCAAGTGAAAACTGTTTGAATAACCCACCATTAATTATATACATTCATTGGTTTGCAACATGTAATTCATTGACTTCTCTTGACATTCAGTTGGATGTATTTTTGACCACTACATATCTAATACTGAGTAATGTGGTTTCAATAATTATTGTACATGTAACAGGTAATACAGTAAACATAATATAACATGAAAATATGACAAAAGTAACTGTAGTTATTTAATGTACTATTATACAATTTAAAAATTAATTGCTGAATGAATGAAAAATGAGCAACGAGTTTAAGATAGTCAGAAGACCTCTGTCTTCACTTAAATATTGAAAGATTCTTATAATTAAAGGAACACTGAAGTCACCACTGATTTATAGTATGATCTCGTGAAGAAATACAACTGATAGTGTGATAAATATATATATTTTTTATTTTTCTTTAATATATCACCTATTGAAAGTTCACTTCTACTTATATAGAAGTATTTCTCTACCCATCATTAGTTCGCTGATTATTGAGAGACATGACTGAAAGCTTAAACCAATCCCCACCTCTCTAAGCAGACGCATAGCTCATTAAGCCTCACCATAACACATCATCCTACACTGCATACCATACATCAACTTCTAAATTATACAAAGCAAATAATAAACTTTTTATATTTTCCATATAAAGCATTATGAAGCTCTAATTAAGATTCTGCCATTCCCTCCACCCACCACCATTTGCACATTCAAAATATTTCAGGTGGAATCACTATGCTATACTGCAGCAATGTTTGTCTATGTTGTGTTAATAAATTATTTTCTGTTCATAGGAGTAAGAAGGGCAACACAAGAGCGCATACTCACAGCAAGTCTACCTAAAAAAAATAAAATTGGTGCAATCACTTCCCACATTGGGAGACTTCCTGATGCTGTGTGCAGAGAGAATGACTGCCCTGTGAGTGACTGTGTCCTGGACAGTAGAGTATTTAAGTTTAATGCTATCCGAGGCCCAACTAAGTGAAGATATTCCCCATACTGTAAATAAATATATGTAAATAAATATATATATATATATATATTTAATTATTATTATTATAATTATTATTAGAGCTAAGTCGTGCTCTACTAGTAAACATTCCATTAGAAACTAAATTTGAATAAAGGAGATTATTACTATACCTTACCATACTTTGAGTTGGTTTGACAAATCAGTTTGTAATTTTGTATTTTAGGAGGGATTGGGTGTAGTGATGTCGCGAACATCAAATTTTCGGTTTGCGAACATCGGACGCAAACTTCAATCAAATGTTTGCGAACGGGCGAACCGCCATAGACTTCAATGGGCAGGCGAATTTCAAAACCCACAGGCACTCTTTCTGGCCCCAATAGTGATGGGAAAGTTGTTTCAAGGGGACTAAAACCTGGACTGTGGCATGCCGGAGGGGGAACCATGGCAAAACTCCCACGGAAAATTACATAGTTGATGCAGAGTCTGGTTTTAAGCAATAAAGGGCATAAATCACCTAACATTTCTAAATTGTTTGGAATAACATGCTTTAAAATATCAGGTATGATGTTGTATCGATCAGGTAGTGTAAGGGTTACACCCGCTTCACAGTAACAGACCAATCTCCCCGTTTAATGCACCTCAAACAACCGCAAACAGTCCCTTTGCACAAGCGCAAACTCCCCATTTGCACAAGGTTGGATACCAAGCTAGCCATGTCCCGTTCCTTGTCCTCACTGATGTCATTGAAGGTCTCTTCCTCCACCCAGCCACCAAGGGTCCCCGAAAGGTGACAACCACCCCCCTGGGACACCTGCTGTGTTTGGTCTTCCACCTCCTCAAAGCCAACTTCCTCTTCTGATTCCTCTTCTTCAGACTCCTCTCTCTGCGTTGCCTCTGTCTGCGTTATTATAAGGTGTGTACTGTTAAGTAGTACTATTCCTATCGGTTTAATCCCTGTTACGTCCACTATTAGGGGACGTGTATATGGCATTGATTTTTGGAACAGGGAGATGGAAAAAGATGCTTGGTCGGACCTCCGACTTCAAATTTGGGGCACTGTGCGTGCAATCTAAGGTGCCACCAGATATGTCACTGTACACTGGCAAAAGTTGGCAGAGTAGATGCAATAGGCTTCACACACACGCCTGTAGGCAGGCAATTGCTATTCAATCTATTACAGTCAAAAAAGTGTTGTTTTATGTCACTGTACACTATGGTTGCACCAGATATGACGTATCACTGTGCACTGGCAAAAGTTGGCAGAGTAGATGGAATAGGCTTCACACACACGCCTGTAGGCAGGCAATTGCTATTCAATCTATTACAGTCAAAAAAGTGTTGTTTTATGTCACTGTACACTACGGTTGCACCAGATATGACGTATCACTGTGCACTGGCAAAAGTTGGCAGAGTAGATGCAATAGGCTTCACACACACGCCTGTAGGCAGGCAATTGCTATTCAATCTATTACAGTCAAAAAAGTGTTGTTTTATTTCACTGAGCACAATATAAGCTGTGAGCCTGACACAGGCAGGCAACTGAAATTAGATTAATTGTAGTGGAAGCTAAATACACAGCCTGGCTATCTATTTCCCTATTAAATCTCCAGCAGCTACACTATCTGTCCTCTCACAACGAATGCAGCTTCAGAATGATTCTAAAATGTATGCTGCCCTTCAGATGGAAGGCCCTGGAAGGGAGTGTATGCTGCTGGTTGGCTGGAATGTGTCTGCTGACTGTGAGGTGCAGGGTCAAAGTTTCCTCAATGATAAAGAATAGGGGGCGAACCCAAAAGTGCATGTGTTCGCCGTCCGATGCGAACGCGAACATGCCAAAATCACCACGAATAGTCCGCGGGCGAACTGTTCACGACATCTCTAATTGGGTGTCTACATTTTTTTTTTAAATTTTCATAAAATTCTGTCCAGCTAAAAAAAGTTGATTTATGTTGAATTTTGGAGCGATGACATGGTTTGTTTCTACAGGAATTTTTTCTCACTTGTTGGAAAAATTTATTGAATGGATTTGATTGAAATTTGGCATTATTCGGTGATCGAAAAAGTCTACATGCTTTTTTAAAAAAATTTTTAGACAACTTAAGTCATTTTGCCATATAATAGTTTAATTTTTTAAATTAATGTGCATGTTCAGTAGAGACTTGGGATCTTTCCTATATGACTACCCGACAGTGGCAGCAGTAGTTGCAGCATGGAGCTGCTAGATGGCGCTGACAAAATTCTGCAGAGTTTGCAAGCGCTGCTCGAACCATATACTAATTCCAAGCTTAAACCTTTACTCTTACCCTAACCCTTACTCTAGAGCCATATTAAATTGCAGCCTTGTAAGTTCTACGTGTAGGATGTAAGGGCTGCATGCTTCAAATTTGGCCATTTTACGTTGCTATTAAATTAGAAAGGGCTGTGAGCTACGAGCGAGAGGCGCTATTTCGTAAACAATTACTTGAACGCAAACAATTGAGTAATCCCGTAGTTACGGGTTCAGATGGAACCAAGGGAAAAAGAGATTGTTAGCGTTACGTCACTGAAAAAAGGAGAGGGTAGACTTTGAAGTCCTACGTGCTTCAAGTATAGATTGCGATCGGACCCACCGTCCAGATATAATGCAATATTAATAAAGCTGTAAATAAGATATTCTATTACATGCAAGTTATAGTATATGTCGTAACACATTGATTGATATAACACAAAATATGAACATGAAATAAAGTATTTTTTCGGGCCCTATTTGGGGGCTTGAGAATGTTGTGCTATTATTTCTAAGACCTAACATCACTTTCCCTTAAGTAATTGAGGTTGAAAAAACAATTTTAGCCAATCAAGTTCAACTTTTTAAGATTTCCTCTGATCTGCAATATGCGGATTAGTTGCACTACAAGTGCTACATATTGTTTTTTACTCCACTTGTGGGTGCTTTAGAGCACACATTGGCCTTTGGGCTGCATTTGCCCGCTGCGAGCAATGTTACAGGGCAACGTTAGAGGCCTTCGGCGCTCATTGCGAGCCTCTACCTCCCTTTATTGTACAGGCCCCGCTATGAGCATTTTTGGAGCTCATTGCCCTCCTTGCAGGCATCGTCCAATACACAACTTTCTGGTCTCACGATGAGGAAGGCGCTCATTGCGAGCCTCTCCCCAGTCTGTGACCCCTGTGTCTGTTCCCCCCTCTCTCCCTCCCGCTTTCTCTTTGCCCGCTCTCCCTGCCCTTTGGTTTTTATCCCCTTATTTCCCTCCCCTGTATCTCTTTCCACCCTCTCCTCCCTCTTCCTCCTCTACATGTCTGTAGCGGAACCCATCACTGTTTTACCCTGTTTTATGATTATTCTTGGTTAAAATATGATCCTACAATATGTATGCTGGTTGATGCTCTGCAGAATATTAGCCAGACTTTTGCAGACCTAGGCTAATAGATAATCCTATTACAGAGATTCAAGAGATAAGAAAGTTGTAAAGGATCCTTGCATTTTCCAAAGTGTTTTAATTCTCTGATAAGAACAAAGAGGTGTAATTGAATCAGTGTCTGATTGTATCAAAGTTGTCAGGGAGGTGTGACCCCCCTATTGTTCTCTTTGTGTGTATTGTGTGTAGCCAAATATGGGCATGTGTATTGCCTGTGGCCAAAGAGATGTATATATAGTTCTGCAATAACAAAATAAAGTCAGTATTCATTTGACTCCCAAATTGTGTGTCGTCCAATATGGGAGGTCGGGGATGGTGAAACTGTAGTGCCTCGTGGGTATTTTATCGTATACCAGCGGAGATTTTGGACTGCGTGTTCCTGCTCCGTTACAATGTCTAAAACCGAAAACAAAAGCCCGAAATGTGTTTTGGATTTACTGTCTTGAAAAAAAATTACGTCTTTACAGCCGCCATTTTTTTCTCTCGCATAGCCGTTTTCTGTCTGTTCAAAAAACGGCAATTAAATAGCAAATTAGCTTTCAACCTCACATACAGGCTACCTGCCTCTCCCCCATGTGGTGTGTGAAATAATTTGGTAATCAATTGGGGTCTTTTGGCGACCCCCGAACGGCTTCAGAGTTACGGGATTGCAAAAAATGGCAGCCGCTAAAGCCGTAAATCTTGTGGCCCTCGCCCTAAGCCGTAGGCCTTCGGCGCTCATTGCAGCCCTGGTCAAATCCGTAACTTTCGGGTCTCTTGCTGAGCGCCTTTGGTGCTCATTGCGCATGCAAAAGCCCCTAATTTTTAACATAGTGTGACCGACAAATCACAACTACCACAACTATATATATATGATTGCTCCACCAATCCATCTGACTGTGGCTGGTAGATTTAGATTCTCAGATATTTAATATGTAGGAGCTTGCACATTCCTTTCATTAACTTTGATAAAAGCATGTTCCTTGGTCTGGTAGGATTTCATTTGATATTCCCATCCTTGAATAAAATTACATGAGTTTTTTAGCCACCTCCCTAAAAAGATGCTTTGTGCAGTGGTATAGCTTCTGGATATCTTGTGGCACCATCCAGTATTACAAGGATAAACTGGTGTCCACAAGCTATCCTCTTCCTCAGCTATTGGTAATGATATCAAGGTCAAGTTCAGGTCAAGATTATCTAGCATTCTGGACAGGATGTGCAATACTGAGCCACCTAAACATATATATACCTGGCCAATAAATGGTCTTCAACATTTGTCCCGATATTTTAGCACTTCCTAGGTATCCTCCAATAAGGTTTTGATCAACCAGGACTAGGACTTTCCTTCTCTTTATTTTAGGAATTAGAAGTCCCTTCAAAGCCTCATCACCTGAAGGGACAATTCTGTAAAGCAGATCATTCTGTAGAAAGAATTTTGGGCCTTGATTCTTTTCCCCTTTCCAGGAACAGGTACCCCATTCACTTCTCACTTCTATAAGCTTTCTGAAGTAGTAGCTTAATCATGTGCAAAGTAATTGTTTTCAGAAGGAAACTGCTGTAAAAGTCAAATCTTTTTTTTTCAGACTCTCCTGTACTAGCCATTCCTTCATCATTATGAGACAAAGTAATTTATCTGCCAGTTTCTCTTCTTTCCTCAGTCTGTCTGGAAGCTAAAGTCTCCTCAATAGCTTTTCTGCTTATATCTGTAACAACCTTTTTTGGCCTTCCTCGGTCCACAGTGTAGGTCACTGTCAAAACATGACAGATAGATTCATGAGCAATCTGGTGTTTTTCTTCAGGCTCTTCCCATTTTTTTATTTGTAGTATGTCTTCAAATTTGGGAAAATCACTGACTATCATGACAGGATAAGGTAGGTTAGTGACCACTAGCCCCGTAATGTTCTGCCAACGTACTTCCAGAGTAGATGTGCTTACATGGTAGAGCACAAATGTGATGCCTGTTTTATTAGATATTTGTATTTCACCAGGCTTTATGATTTTGCCTGAAAGGAGAGTTACTGCACTTCCTAGATAGATTAATGGAGTGGTTTCTTTACCATGAATCTGAAACTGTTCTGCCACTCCAACCAAGTTGACCAGGTTACAATTGAACTGGTGCTCTTGCAGGTTACTTTGCATTGGTTCAACCTGTTTGGACAATTGGCCGCTATATGCCTGCATTTTCCAGGATAGAATTACCTACAATGCTTACTGGATTCTATCTGTATTTTGGAATTTTAACAACCATTCTTTCTGCGGTATTTTGTAGTGGATATCTTCTAGAATATGGATTCATGTTTACTTGTCTGAATCAAGGCTTTCTAACCCAGTTATTGATTTGGACCTTCAGAGTTTTAAATCAGCGTTAAGTGTTTCAGGCCTCCCACTATGAGCAATATCATGATTACAGTGTTTAGTGACTGTAATATTACCATTATTATGGTTATGGCCAAGGGCGCATTACATTGTTGCATTGTGATTACGTATTATTGTGTGTGGTTATATGTTATATATTTTTGGGGAAAATACCTTACTTAAAAAAGGAGAGACCTGGATACATATATGCAAATTAATCTAAATATTGTTGGTGAAATCTATAACTTCTAGGTAAATTGCTTCAAGATGGTAATTGAAAAACATTTTTAACTACTGAAAGAAAGACATATTTTTTTTGTAGCAATACTCCTATTATCAGATTTATTAAGAAGTCAAATGTATCTTTTCAACTTTTTACTTGGAATTGATTAAAATAGAAATACGTTGATTCAAAATATTTTAAAAAAGCATAAACTTTCCACTTTATATATATGGTAATTCAATGTTGATCATTTGTGTAAAATACATATCACTGATACATTTATGAATAAATTGGATGCGTCATTAGATATACAATATTTATATTTAAATGCCTCAGATGCAACAAATATAAATATTCAAGGGAGTTATGGATCATACAAATAATTTAACATACTGTAATTGTCTTTATTAATTTATCCCTGTTACTTTTCTTTTTAATAAATAACACTGTGTACTATTAGGATATTTATTTTGATATTGATATAGCAATGAGAGCAGAGGTTGCTTATATGAAATGATATGAAATGGGTGAACTGCACTTATGTACTACAGTATATTAAGTGTACAGTATATAGAAATTAGCCTGTGTTTTTATTTTTTATTTTTTTATATAAGGTGCTTATGGTGCTTGCATAGATTAATCAAAGTGCTGAAGTGCTATGGGAAATTGATAGGTCAGTCCCTGTACTGACTGTGTGACAGAACTGGGAAGCCTCCAAAGCTCCCCCTTCTAAAAGTGCTGCTACCTATGCTGTTCTAGTGAAAACTAATTGAATGTGGTGATTCTGGGGGCCTGTCACTTACCCCTTAACTTAAACTCTGTACAACTATACATTGTTATCATGTATAGTAGTTATAATATGTTATAGAGGGAAAATGTGATATAGAACAGGACAATACATGAAGAAAGTGTAAAAATGTTCTGCACATAAGCTTTACTGCAGAACATTGCATCCTCACACATACAGGCGTTGATAAACAGCAGCCAAGACAGATGCATGCACTTCAGTAGTCCTAAGCAAACACTGGAGATTAAAATCAAGTTTTTTTTGCACTAGCCAGCTATAGACACATGTTTTGTAGTTTAGACAACTGGTGAGTTTTATCTCAAGAGCTTCTATAGCAACCAAGGTTGCCAACCAGATGGAACTTAGTTCTGACATCACACACATAGACAAAGGTATACAAGTGTGTGATATGGGTGATAGAGTATAAATATGTTGGTTCCATGATTCAATAGAGGTTCAGTTCTAGTTTCACATATCCACAGTGTGAGGCTGTTTTTGTGTTTGTATCCTGAATTGGGGAGATGTCTTGCCATAGGCCACTAGTAACCTGTATCCAGTAATATCTGCCTGTACCTTTGGTGGGCATTGCCCTCTTCAGAAACCACCTTTTTTGCCAGAGCGAACAAGAACCCTGCAATTCTGCTGGGGTAAATTTGAGGTTCAAATCAAGCCCCCTTGAAGAAGCAGATCGTGACAGCCCCCTTGAAGAAGCAGATCGTGAAAGGTAACATCACAGTTCATTTATAGCCAGGTATCTTTCTTGTCATCTGGGATCTCTGGTTGATTTTGTTCCACCCATTCTCATAAGCCTGAGGGAAGACTACTTAAGGAATGATCCATCACCAACATTTCTATAATTCTCCCAGGTCCATTATTTTCAGAGCACAGACATTTTTGCTAGATGTAGTAGAGTGGAATCTCTGTGCTCTGACACCTCTGGTAACTCCAACTCGGGCAAGGATGTCTGCATAATTCATTACCTGTTCTGCATCCATGTAAAAGTAAGCTTTCTAAGCTTCACCATATAAAAAAGGGGCAATGGTATTGGCCCAATGATTTTGGGGGCAGGCTTCCCTAGTGGCAATTCTTTGAGAGGTCAGTAGTTATGCTTCCACATCATCTTCATTAGTCATTTTCTGTAAAAAAAGATGAATTTTAATCTTGTCAACTGAAGTTTTCTGTCTTCTGTATCTTGTCTCAGCAACTGCTGTGTAATTTCTTGCTGGCATGCAGTGGCTTGCACCAGGGCTTTCACACGTTCATCCACCTTAATCCCACTCCTGACACCACGTGTGGCAAGTTACCAGCCTCCTCTAGGTCTACAGTGGGGGGGGGAAATTATTTGATCCCCTGCTGATTTTGAGCGTTTGTCCACTGACAAAGAAATGACCAGTCTATATTTGTAATGGTAGGTATAGTTTAACAGTGAGAGACAGAACAACAAAAAGAAAACCAAGATCCCCTATCAATTAGCAAGATTTCTGGCTCCAATGTGTCTTTTTTACAGGTATCGAGCTGAGATTAGAAGCACTCTCTTAAAGGGAGTGCTCCTAATCTCAGCTTGTTACCTGTATAAAAGACACCTGTCCACAAAAGCAATCAATCAGATTCCAAACTCTCCACAATTGCCAAGACCAAAGAGCTGTCCAATGATGTCAGGGACAAGATTATAGACCTACACAAGGCTGGAATGGGCCAAAAGACTATCGCCAAGCAGCTTGGTGAGAAGGTGACAACAGTTGGTGTGAAGAAACACAAAATAACTGCCAGTCTCCCTCTGTCTGAAGCTCCATGCAGGATCTAACCTCGTGGAGTATCAATGATCATGAGAATGGTGAGGAATCAGCCCAGAACTATGAGGGAGGATCTTGTTAATGATCTCAAGGCAGTTGGGACCATAGTCATAAAAGAAAATAATTGATAACACAGTACACCGTAAAGGACTGAAATCCTGCAGTGCCTGCAATGTCCCCCTGCTCAAGAAAGCACATGTACAGTGTAAGTTTGCCAATGAACATGTAAATGATTCAAGGAGGACTGGGTGAAAGTGATGTGGTCAGATGAGACCAAAATCAAGCTCTTTTGCATCAATTCAACTGAATGCTGCTTATGACCCCAAGAACACCATGCTCACTGTCAAACATGGAGGTGAAAACATTATGCTTTGGGGGTGTTTTTCTGCTAAGGGGACAGGACAACTGCAGCGCATCAAAGGGACGATGGACGGAGCCATGTACCGTCAAATCTTGGGTGAGAACCTCCTTCCCTCAGCCAGGGCATTGAAAATGGGTCATGGATGGGTATTCCAGCATGACAATGACCCAAAACACACAGCCAAGGCAACAAAGCATTGGCTCAAGAAGAAGCACATTAATGGCCTAGCCTGTCTCAAGACCTTAATCCCATAGAAAATCTGTGGAGGGAGCTGAAGGTTCGATTTGCCAAACATCAGCCTTGAAACCTGCTAATGACTTGGAGAGGATCTACAAAGAGGAGTGGGACAAAATCCCTCCTGAGATGTGTGCAAACCTCGTGGCCAACTACAAGAATAGTCTGACCTCTGTGATTGCCAACAATGGTTTTGCCACCAAGTACGAAGGCGAAGGGGTCAAATACTTATTTCCCTAATTGACCTGCAAATCAATTTATAACTTTTTTGACATGCGTTAAAATACACCTACCATTAAAATTATAGACTGATCATTTCTTTGTCAGTGGACAAACGTTCAAAATCAGTAGGGGATCAAATACTTTTTCCCCCACTGTATGCTCTACCAAACAACACAAAGCAATGATATGAAAACAAAGCAATGAAAAGAATAGGCATAGCTTCGACTGAAGCACTACCCACTTAAGTCAGGACTGCAGAGGAGGAGAGTTAACCCCTGCAGTCCTACTGAGGGAGAAGAGCTTTGCAGAATCTGTGGCTCATATAAACCCCATGGATAACTACTGCACTATATATATATATATATATATATATATATATCAATATATCAATATATATATATATATATATATATATATATATATATATATATATATATATATATATATATATATATATATATATATATATATATATATATACATATATACAAATGTGCTCAAAAGTTTGCATACCCTGGCAGAAATTGTGACATTTTGGCATTTATTTTGAAAATATGACTGATCATGCAAATAAATATATTTTATTGAAGAATAGTGATCATATGAAGCTATTTATTATCTTGTTATCACATAGTTGTATGGCTCCTTTTTAAATCACAATGAAAACAGAAATCACCCAAATAGCCCTAATCAAAAATTGACATACCCTTCAAAGTTTGGCCCTTCAATGTGACACACACAGGTTAAAATTGCAAATAAAGGTTAATTTCCCACACCTGTAGCTTTTTAAATTGCAATTAGTGTCTGTGTATAAATAGTCGAGTTTGTTAGCCCTTACGTGGATGCAGTGAGCAGGCTACATACTGAGCCATGGGGAGCACAAAAGAACTGTCAAAAGACAAGGTAATGGAACTTTATAAAGACTTTAAAGGATATAAAAAGATATCTAAAACCTTGAAAATGCCAGTCAATATTGTTCAATTACTTATTAAGA
This sequence comes from Discoglossus pictus, assembly GCA_027410445.1. Classification (NCBI taxonomy): domain Eukaryota; kingdom Metazoa; phylum Chordata; class Amphibia; order Anura; family Alytidae; genus Discoglossus; species Discoglossus pictus. Next base: position 165,317,721 of record CM050169.1, read on the forward strand.
AGTGGAAAATTCAGAGATCTCCAAGGTCAGGTCAAGCCAAGGTCAGGTAGGCCAAAAAAGATTTCAGCCACAACTGCCAGAAGAAGTGTTCACAATAAAAAAAAAAAAAAACACAGGTAACCTCAGGAACAATACAGGCTGCTCTGGAAAAAGACGGTGTGGTTGTTTCAAGGAGCACAATAGGATAATACTTGAACAAAAATGAGCTGCATGGTCGAGAAATAAACTTTTGCTGTGCCAATGCCACAAAAAAGTCCAGTTACAATATTCCCGACAACATCTTGGCACGTCTTGGCATACTGTAATATGGACTGACGGGACCAAAATAGAGCGTTCTGGTCACAACTATAAGCACTATGTTTGGAGAGGGGTCAACAAGGCCTATAGTGAAAAGAATACCATCTCCACTGTGAAGCATGGTGGTGGCTCACTGATGTTCTTTTTTGGGGGGGGGGGGTCAACTCTAAAGGCATGGAGAATCTTGTGAAAATTGATGGCAAGATGAATGCAGCATGTTATCAGAAAATACTTGCAGACAATGTGCATTCTTCTGCAGGAAGGCTGCTCATATGATGCTCTTGGACTTTCCAGCATGACAATGACCCTAAGCATAAGGCCAAGTTGACCCTCCAGTTGTTACAGCAGAAAAAGGTGAAGGTTCTGGAGTTGCCTTGATCCAAGTTCCTACTAACCTCCTCATAGAAACTAATTAGATTTGTTTGACATGATCTATCCCTCATAAATCCATGTTGGCTCCTACTTATAATCCTGTTTGAACAGACATACTCTTGTATATTATCCCTTATTAACCCTTCTAAAAGCTTTCCCACTACAGAAGTGATGCTTACAGGTCTATAATTCCCTGGATTTGCTCGTGCTCCCTTCTTAAATATAGGTATCACCTCTGCTTTTTTCCCGTCATCTGGTAGAGACCCTGTGTTGAGTCTTCACTAACTAAAAACTTTTGTAAAATAAATATGCTCTGTGCTTATATAGAGCCCTATTCAATTGGCCAAATCACAATTGAATGAGGCCCGTAGGCTGCAATGAGCGTTGAAGGTGCTCATTACAGGGCTTGTGACCTCACAAAAATTGCTGAGCACGCAAAAAGGATGAATTTAATGTCCGAATTACAATTAACTCGAAAGACCAATAAAAAAAAAAAAAATATGCCTCAAATTAACTTACACACTCACACAGCACAGGGGGGGGGGGGGGGGGAGTGGAAGGGAGCCTGTGAGTGACATTGCAAGTTAATTTGAGGCAGATTTGGCATTTTTACAAGATCTAAAATCACTTAAGCAAGAAAAAAAAATGGCGGACAAAAAACTTAACTGGATGAAAATGAGGGTGAACACAGTAAAAAAGAGCACAAAACAGTAACACTTAACTAAAGCCAGTAACACTTAACCCAAGCCTGTAACATTTGACACAAAGCAGGAACAGTTAACTCAAGGCAGTGACACTTAACTTAAGGCAGTAAGATTTAACCCAAGGCAGTAACACTTAACCCTTGTCAGTAACACTCATTGCGAGGACCCTAAATTACATGGGGGGAAAGGCCGAAAGCGCTCATAGTGGGGCTCGCAATGAGCGCCAAAGGTGACCAGAGGGGGCAGAGCCTCGCATTGTGTGGAAAACAACACTAGTACACAGAACAAGAGGCTCGCAATGAGTGCCAAAGGTACTCAGACATGCCATAGCCTTGCATTGTGTGGCAAACAGCATTGCCTGGCTTAACATTTTATTGCCGTCATTTTTTGACGGGCAATTCGCTAGTAGTTTAACATCTTTAGAATATGCACAAATATGTTTGCCTTAGTTCCTCATAGAGCCTGGTTAGCAAACAGTTCTGTTCTCTCACTCACTAACTTTTCTCCCCACACCCATTCACAGCCACACTCACTTTTTCCATAACCACTAAACTTTACCCTGTTTCTCGCCATACCCACTCACCATCACCAATTTCTATCTCTCTCAATGCCCACTTTCAACCACTGTCCCTTTTCATATCTGCTCACATTTCTTTCCATACTGCCATCTTATTTTTCCATGCACTAAACCATTTTCTCTGTTGTACATTGATATTGAACACTTCATTTTATTTATACTTATCTATAAACTGATAATAAAGATGATGCTGCAAGAGTGGCAGGGTGGCATGCCATGGTGGTCATATGTACTAAGCTGGGAAGTGGAGATGCTACATTTTAATAAATATGCCACAAGGATAACATGGAACTGGAAAGCTTCTTCAGTATTCAAACCTTAATATAAACATGGCCTATTTGCAGCAAATGAGAACAACTTGGCTAACCTTGTCTGTTCTAACTTACATTTTTATATCTCTTTTTGGTTCTTCTTCGATTATACTAATATAAGCTATCTAATAGGATGAGTCATATAAAATGTAATATGTTCCTTTAAACTACAGTAATAGAAATGTGGTTTCTAATTCATTTTGAACTCATATGATTATTATTAGACATTCCTTTATTACTTGACCTGATTTGGAATGACTTACATATGCTTTTTCTAGAGCACTAATTAAGCGTATGTGGACCTTTGTGTATATTAATGTAGAAGTATAATGCTATCTCTCAGAGAACCCAGCAGGCTAAGCATAGAAAGGAAATGAATGCTGTCAGGATTTTTGTGTGTTGTCCATTTTTGTGTTATATTTTGCTAATATATTAAAATTAAATACATTTTTAGACAGGTTTCAGACACCCCGCTGATATGTGCATATTAAAAGGAATACCAGCACTAATGAACACAGAGAAAGGAGACTTATATAATTAGATCTAATAACTTAACTTGTCTGTCTGTCTATCTGTATAATCCATGTTGCTACTTATTAATCTGTTTAATAAGTACAGACATTTTTTTAATTATTAACAGCCTTATTAAATTGCTAATCGGTAAATTAGTGAAGACCTTGCTTTTGGATAGAAGTTCACTAACTAAAAACTTCTGTAAAAAAATATGCTGTGTGCTTAAATAGAGCCCTATTAAATTTACTGAATCACAATTTAATAAGGCTGTAAGTTTGTACTGTATGAAGTACAGTATGCTGACCCTTGCGTCTAAGCTCTTTTCTTCAGTTCTGAAATTTCTCATCTACTCGTATTAACTCTTCTCATTCCCATATGCAAGATTTTTCTGTGGCTGTATAGGCATTGTGATGTTTCTTGTCACATTTCACCATACTTTGGGAAAATACACTAAAGCATCACAGGGGTTGCTATGAATAATGATAGGCTGTGATAAGAAGATATTGTGCTTCCCAACTATCACATTATTTGCTAAGCTGCAGTTCCTATTTTTAATTAGCTCATCTCTAGATATCATGAGTCTAATGGGTCTGTTAAAAATATGGTAAATGAAAAATGTCACAGAGGTTTAAGATGTTAGAGGGCCTTAGGGTGCCTTCACCCACGCCCTGATTCTTTGGGATTGGGGTCAATAATGAATTCTATTAATACATATTATATCTCTACCTATGTAGCTTCCTAGATGCTACTAGCCCACTCAGGTTAAGGTGGGCAAAACCATCACAACTAAATTAGCTATAGAAATGGGCTAGAAATTGATGCATTAGTTAAGCTCCCCTGCTCTCCACCCTAAACAATAAGGCCCTCATTCAATTGCGATTTGGCCAATTGAATAGTGCTCTAAATAAGCACATAACATATTTTTTTTAAATAAGTTTTTAGTTAGTGAAAACCTTGTTTTTGGATAGATGTTTACTAACTAAAAACTTCTTTAAAAACAGATGTTATGTGCTTATTTAGACCCCTATTCAATTGGCCAAATTGCAATTGAATGATGGCCTAAGTGTCTATTTGGACCTTCAGACTCAACACTAGCTGAAGGAGTGAGGGTCTCCTTCTCCTAGCTCAAGCTGTAAAGACTGTCAGTCTGAAGAGGGGGGGCAAAGTCCTTTCAGCCCCAGCTATTTTTACTGTGTGGGTGACTACTTTCCTATTATTGGAGACCAATGTCTTTCTTGATACCACAATGGGTTTGGGATGTAATTCTTTAAAAACAAAATACATTATAGGGAAAAAATTGTGCACATAACCAGGTTCCAGCATTGTAAAAATGTTGTTTTTTTCTCACTTTCTGCTCCCAAAAATGGGCCATGCAAAAACATGTTCCCCCTTGTTAAATTGCGATTCGGCCAATTGAATAGGGCTCTATATATGCACATTTTTTTTTCAGAAGTTTTTAGTTAGTGAAGACCTTGCTTTTGGATATAAGTTCTACTAACTAAAAACTTCTGCAAAAAAAATATGATGTGTGCTTATATAGAGCCCTTTTCAATTGGCCGAATCGCAATTTAATAAGGCTGTTTGTTTTATAAACGAAGCTAACAGTGAGAATTTCAACCCATCAAATAACATTTTTTAGTTAGCATAAGGACCTAATAGAGGAACTCCATTTATTTTATTAAATATACTTCACATGGCTTTTAAGCCCCTCAGTGCAGTTGTTTAGGATTTTAAACAGTAAAAGGGCTAGTAGAAGATTTGGTGTCCCCTATTGACAACCAATAGAAAATGAGTCAGTCATCATTACGTCAGTAAAACATGGAGGTTACATGTCAATCAATTAGCGTTTAGGGGTCCAATATGAGATCAGACTCACAATCCTAGAATGTACAAAATAAAAAATAATATAAATGAATGAAGGAAATGTTCTAGTCCATGTGCGTGGACGGATATGTATTAACTCATTGATTCCCAAAGCGTGACGACGATTCGTAGTTTGACTATTATAAAATGTGATATATTCTTATACATGTACTATTGTTACATAGCACACATTCCTCCTGGCTTCCATCCTTTCATAGTCCCCAGTCCTTGTCAGCAGCCATCCTCTGTCAGCATCCACCAGACATAGCAACCATCCCTATCTCCTTTGCTCCTCTCACACAGAACACATCCGTCTGTACTTTTTTGTTACTTTTGCAGGCCTTGTTAATTTACCTTCTTCCCTGATACACACTCCCAGCCTGCTGAACTGCTCCACACAACCACTTCTTGGTGCTTCAGAAGAAAATGTTGTTTTTTAAAGAGACGCACACTCATTTCTGTCCGGGGAGGGGGGGATGTGCAGCCAAGGACTAAGCCCAGTGGAGCCATGGTAAGTAGGACTGAGCTGGGGGCCCCAGGGGGTCTCTTCACATTTTTTTTTTAAGTAACAGAGCACTGGGCCACCCAAGAGGAGGGACCTGGTGCACTACACCACCGGTACCATTGGGAACGCCACCCATGGTAAGGAGTGCTCCAAACAAATACTACAATTCTATTTGCTTTCTGTGAGTAGAGCTTCACCAGGCTGACAATGTCCAGAATGATAACATTTACATTTGGGGTAAGCTGATAGAAGCTGTACTGCTCTACATCTACCTGCACATCTCCTCAACAGCCAGCAAAGCAAGAATATTAATCTCTCAGAGATAACCACTATTACATGACTGGATAAGCTACTGGACCCTCTATTATATGTATGTGTCCCTTCTCTATACTTTCTCTCATTCTTATCTATAACTCTTCAGTCCTGTTTCAGAACATCACTTTTAAGTACAGATATAGTAAGTGCAGATGAAGTATTTAAAAATATGAACTCATGCTCAGCATTATAAAAATTAGGAACTGCTTTAATTGCTGTTGTAATTCGTAACAGGTTCAACAGATAACATTTTGTAACAGTCTTCAGAATTTTGTATAAATTGACAATGTTTCATCTGCAAGGTGTCATAACATCCACTTAATTATTATATTCTCTAGGAATGCTTCTATATACATATATATTCTAGATAGGTTGCCTCCTCTTTTATTAGGAGCATACACACACTTCATATGTCTTCAAGATATGTTACCTCCCTTTTCTTTAGGAGCATAAATACTGTATATATCTTCAAGATATGTTACCTCCCTTTTCTTTAGGAGTATCAACATGCTTAATATATATCCATTCAAAGCAGACTCTTCAACACAGCAGGATACCAACTGACTCACTACTTAACTGTATCTATCTGGCAATTATTGACTGACATCACAACATGCTAAGTATTTAACTGTTCATGAACCAAACATGCAACATAACATACACTAAATAACATACATAGGGTAATCAAAATAACATAATATATTACATAACTATAAAACAAACCTCTCCCACACTCACAGCCTTTGTTCTCAGCCTGAAAATCACTAGTGCACAACAGGCATCCTACAGTGCCCATGTGACACTTTATATGCTAACACCACCCTAATCTTATGATTACTCTTCTTCAATACAAAGTCCATTTTATATCTCTAAAAAAATCAGACTCACTTTCCTCCTCTTTCCTCCTCTAAACCCACATCCTGATTATCTATAGCTCTATTACCAAATAATCCACATCTACCTCTCTCTCACTATAATTTTATCAAATTTGCTATGTAGAGAATAAAGAAACCTCCAGGAAACCAAAATCACATTTTCATGTTCAACACTACCAATACCAAACTAATAACATCTATTGGGTTTATTTATGTTGGATATTTTGTTCTTTCATTTGACAGCGACAAATATTAAAATCAATTGAAATAAAGTTTAAAAACAATACTAAGACACCTTTGGGAATAATGATTGGATACTACCATTTCAAATCTAGTTTAAACAATTGTATATTTTAGAGGATACGTTTGTAGTTTGTATCTAATTTATTTAAGCTGATAAGCACAATTGTGTAGATCTATAGCAATTTTGGAGATGACCAGATTTCAATTTATACAGTGACTCATAAATTAGCCTAATATAAATCCTTCAAATGATCAAACTTTAAATTTATACCCAAAGTTGATTCACCTTTGAAGCATTAATAAATATATATTCTTTACATACCGTATTGGTCCGAATATAAGCCGCACCCGCATATAAGCCGCACCCGTAAGTTCAAGGGGAAAAAAAAGAAAAAAGATAGTACTCAAATATAAGCCGCACCTGTAAAATTGGAGAGAAAAAGACTCTCAAAGTGATCAGCCATTGCAAGAAACAGGCTTTCTAATTAGCACTGTAGCTTTTTTTGCAGGTTACAGGCCTTACAGTATGTTAGAATCACTAAAACCGTAAATCGCTATTCAATACCGCAGTCTCAAGCATGAAAACCGGCACCCTTAAGTCGCAATCGTGCAAATCGGCAGTCATTTTGCGTTCTTGAATAGAAGCCGCACACCTAACAAGCAAAGTTCGCAAATCGGCAATGATTTTTTTTTACGGACGCGAATATAAGCCACACCCGTAACTCACAAGCTCAAAAATCGGAAAAAAGGTGCGGCTTATATTGGGACCAATACGGTATATCTTTCTTTATGACTTTCACTAGATATTGATTCTCTTATTGACTCTTAATGTTCTACCTTAGCTGTTTTTACAAGAGCTTCATACTTTAACATTGGCTATAGAATGAATATACCAGTGTAAAGATTTAAAGTGAATATGTTTATTTTTGCATCACCAAAACAAGTCAGGTTAGCTCTATGGACATGATAACCTATTATGAGAGCAACCTCTTTTAGCTCACTTGTGCCGTTCATAGGGAGAAATATCCTGTAATATATATGTCTGGTCTTACTCAAAAGAGTGACCCAGCCCCGAAATACCAGATAATCCTACCCGGAACAGAAGAAACAGCAAACCCCAGATGTCTTTCGGCCTTCATTGTTCTCCCTAAGGCACAGTGAGCAAAGGGGCTATGTCTGGAGTCGCCTATCACCCTTAGGAAGACTAATATTTTTGTATCACGCAACAGCTTATTACAAATAAAGAGGTTACTGTTGGTAATTTATTACAAATTTTAGATCTTTTCAAAGAAGTTGTACATGTATTTCCAAACATATGACATACTATTGTAATAAAATTGCATTTGATTGTGATACTGATTGTTCTTTTTTTATTTTTATTTATGCTTATGAACTCAGGGACAAAAAGACACAATTTTATCCCTTGGGTATTTCCATTGTATCTTTGTTTCCCTTTTTTGCTTAAATTAGTTTTTATTAATTCATGTATTCACATATATTATGAAACATTATTAAATGGAGAGAGAAAAGAATCCTTTCCCTTATCTTTATGATATTGGTTGTTCTTGTTTCTTTTCAACTTGTGTTAATAAACTTCAGTCTAATTGATTTTATAGACACAACTTTATAATTTTGATTTTCTCATTGTATCCTTCTTTCTTTTAATACAGAGATTACTTCTTGTTTATTTTCAGCTCCATAAAGATTTCTACAAATTGAAACACCTTTTATTGTAAATTTTAAGTATATTATTTTGTTACAACCTCCTTATATTGAGTATTCCCAAGTATCATATCACACACATGCTATTACATTTTTGTCCATTAAGGATTTGCTATATTATCACAATCTTCCTCACAGTATTATTCTGTTGTATCAACTTGTGTCAACCTTAGGAACATATCTTATCATAACAAGCTTTCCTGTTGTTCTGTGCAACATCTGTTGTTTGGTGGCCATTTTTTTCTCGCTTAGGCGATTTTCGAGAAACTCGGCCAAATCCACTTAAATTCACCTTCCACTTCACTCCCAGACATCCTGGCTGTTCCCCCATGCTGTGTGTGATGTTTTTGTTGTATTTTTGTTTGTATCTTGTGTGTTTTTATTGTTTTTTGCTTTGCGTGGTTCAGCCGTTAACTTTGTATTTTTCCTAACTCTTATTTTTTTTTCTAAGTCCTGTGTTGGTGAACTGCTTGCAAGCCAAGGCGATCCCGCATTTACTAAGTGTTTGGTGGCTAAGTCCCGCATGTTTCATTGCCTTCACTGCTCGTCTCGCTTTGCGAGGCAAGCAGGCAATGAGCGCCTTCTGCACACATCGCCTTTGTGCTGGGAGTGTTAGTGCCTTAACGGCTCGCCTCCCTACACGAGGCTCGCAGGTGAGGAGCGCCTTTGGTGCTCGTCGCCTAAGTGCTCCGTGTTAACAGCTCGATTTGAAAGGCTCGCAAGCGATGAGCGCCTTCGCCGCTCATTGCCTGAGTCGTACGCACCACGCAAAGCGTGACGACGTCTCGTAGTTTGACAACTATTATATGTGATGATACAACCTAAATAATAAGTAGGATGGACAAAACTATTTAGGTCCATTGCACTACTGTGTCCTTTTCTTTATATGTGTCACATGAATCTGCCTGTTTAACAATTTCATAGTTGAATGTTGAAGACTCACGTTGCTTTCTGGACACTTCACATCCTTTGTTAAGACTCTACATAGATTCTATGTTATATATAGCAGTGCTACAATGGAAATGTAGCCGCAGAGCCTTGCACTTTAGAGCTGTATTGAGATGCAGTTATTTTGCCCTTCAACATATATGATAAAAAGCTGAATGTTATTGTGGCAAGCACACAGTGAGGCAGGAAATTCAAACAAACAAATGGGGACTTTTTGTACCTAAAATGTTAATTTCGTCTTTCACAATTCATGTAGAACATTATTTTCAATGAGCTCACATTGTATTGTTTGTTCAGCTGGTTGAAATTTGTTTTTTTATAACTAGTCAAAAAGTCTTCAGGAAAACCCAGAAATCAGTGGTGCAATGTATTGTATTAAATCAGCATGCCTTGTTTGTTGTGTACTTTTGCACCCATTTTGCTAATGGTAATAAGCCCCACATATGTTAATGCTGCCAGTCTTGTTAGTAGCTATAGTTTCTTTAAACAATCACATTGAAATATATTGTTCTTTGTTAAACAATACAACAGCTGCTTTTTTTTTTTTATCATAGCATGTTCTTTTCCTTGAGTATGGTTGCTAGGCAATGCCCACCCATGGGTATAGTATCTTTTGCTAAGTGATCTCTATAGCATCTATTGTGGCAGTCAAGTCTAGTTCTGTAAAGACAGCATAATATATTAAGGAGCGTGAATGCTTTGTGAGCAATAATAATACTTGTTGATTCTTTAGTATATTAGAAACTAGTAACTTGCCCGTCATTAATGACGGTGTCATATGTTATGTTCAGTTGTCTGTCCTTTCTCACTCTGTGCTGTCTCTTTGTGCCCTCTCCCTCTATCTGTGCGCCCTATCTGTGCACCCTCTCTCTTTCTGTGAGCCCTCTGTCTCTCGGTGCGCAGTCTCTCTGTCTGTGCACTGTCTCTCTCTGTGCGCTGTCTTTCTCTCTGTGCACCCTCTCTCTCTTAGTGTGCCCTCTCGCTCTGTGTCCTTTGTCTCTCTCTGTGTCCTCTCCCTGTGCTCTGTGTGCTCTCTGTCACTCTCCCTCCTACTGTCTCTCCTTTTCTCGCTCTCCCTACCCTCTCTCTCCCACTACCCCTCTCACTCCCTCTCTTTCCCATCCCTCTCTCTCTCTTTCTGCCTCCCTCTCTGCCTCCCTCTATCTTCCTCCTTCCCTCTTTCTCTCTGCCTCTCTCCCTCTCTCACCCTCCATTTCTCTCTCCTCCCTCTCTTTCTCTCTCTCCCTCCCACTTTCCTCTCTCTCTCCCACTTTTCTTCCCTCTCTCCTTCCCTCACTCTCCCTCTCTCCTTCCCTCTCTCTCCCTCAATCTCTTTTACCCCCTCCCTCTGTCCCCTCTCTCTCTCGCCCATTCTCGTCCACCCTCCCTTTCTCTTTCCCTCCCTCTCTCTCCCTTTGTCCCCCTTCCTCCATCTGTCCCCCTCTCTCTCTACCTCTCTCCATCAATGTGTTCCCCTCTCTCTCTTTTCTCCCCCCGACCCGCAGTATTGCAGCATGTTCAATTGTAAGATTGAAGTACAGAAGCCCCTTCAACACAACAAGGTAGTGATCCAGAAGGGATTGCTATTATTATTATGTGAGATATACCATGTAGGGTTACCCAAGATGGGCAGGTCATAGCAGAAAGGTCAGACAAATTGTGGCCCACTGGAGAAGGAACTGGAAACCCACTCCAGTATCTTTGCCATGAAAACCTTATGGTTCCATAGGGTCAAAGAGAGTCAGACTTGACTGAACCTCCCTTTGAAAATCATTACTATGATATATTATGTATTGCAAACCAATCACATAAACTATCCATTACAGGCAAAATGCCACTTAAATACAAACTGTTTGCTATTGATGAATTTACATGTAGCCCTTAATAAATTTGCCAATTTCAATGCTGAACACTACTGGCATATAGAGGTGAATTGAGGTGAATCAATACGCCATCGTGCATTTGCTCTATTTGATATATCTGGGCCTAAGGGTTTCACAAAATATTTCCAACTCATGGAGAATGACAGACTGCAGGATAAGCCTTTAAAATAGAGATTAATCCATTTTTATGAATGTTAACGTTGTAAAAGTTGTAAAAGTTTTGGATTTAGTTAATATGGATCAAAGCAAAAGGTCTGAATATCTTTGGAAATCAGAATTACAGTACATGAAAGCAGGGCTGGATTAACCATTAAGCAAAATAAGCACATGCTTAGCTAATCAATGGAAGGGGGCACCACAGAAATTTGAATTAATTAGATGTTTTTGCATCTGTTTAGCTTTTTTTGTTTGAAAATTATACCATGGTTTGAATAGGCATTTCGCTTTTTTTAAACAGGATTTAGCCATAAAAAGTGAAATTTCTAACATGTAATGAATAGGAATTTAGCTTTTTTTGTGGGGATTCTAGCTTTTTTTACCAACATCAGTTGGCAACCCTGGTGTACTAAGCCAGCCAGTATTTTACTTGCCACAGTGGGGAAAGTTTCCCTTGTATTTGTGTGCATAGCTATGCAAGAGAGGAAGGAATGTACATAGGCTGCGTGCTCGAGTGTGACCTCGGGCTTTTCAATGTACCTCCCTCATCAAGTGTAAGTGTTTTTTTTGTTATGGTGTCTGTAAAAAAAAAAGTGCTAGAGCTCCCACAATATAGGGGTATGGTTCATATGGTTCATATGGTTCGGCCTGTGATATTTGTAACTGTGTTGATCGCTACATAATAGGCCTTTAATTCAAGCAAAATATTATTTTTATTTCTGTTTTTTACAGATCCCAAGAACCAAGATGAAACATATTCAGTTAAGTGGTGCACAAAAGCAAAAAAAAGAAACAAGACTGAAAAGCTGACTGATTTCTTCACATCCGGTTATACCGATTCCGGATCAAAACCAGTCTCCATCATCAGAAGGGGACACAAATACTAATTTGGTTACGGTACTTCAGAATCAAAATATGATGACGATTGAATCACGGAGGTGTCACAAGCAGGTTCATCTGGACAATCATCTAGCATACGTCTCACTACTGATCTCCCTTTGTCTGTAAATTCTTGTAATACCTCTACTGTAAATGTTGATTCAAGTTGCTTTACAATACATTCTTGAAATAATTGCTGAAAATGTAAGTTTAGTGGACCATGGTGATGGTGGTAAAATGATTCAGTCTGCAAAAGCTGAAGTAAATAAAGAAAAGGATCCAGGGTTGTGGGTTGATTTCTCTGCTGATGATGTGGCTTATTAGATTGCTTGTAAACCCAGTGACTGTCAACACCACAATCATGAGCAATTTGTCAGGTCTTACCGCCATTTCAGTAGTGGCAAACCAGTAAGATACTGTTCGCAGAAACTTTTTCTTGGGACAAAAGCCAATGGTGAGAAATACAAGCGAAAGTGGTTATTGTATTCATCATCAACAGGATCAATTTATTGTTTTGTATGTAAATTGTTTGCTCCTAAATATTTCTCACATTTTGTGAAAAGAGAAGGGAACAGTGACTGGCGGAATACTATTGTAATTGACCATCGTGAAAAAAGCATTACTCACCGAGACTCTATGCTAACATACTTAACTCGCAGACAGGATGTGGGATGGGGCAGCAGTTGGAAAAACAAATTCAGGATGAGTGTGATTACTGGGAACATGTCTTGAGGCGTGTCATTGTGGTTATTTGTACATTAGCTGAACGTGGCTTGGCTTCTCGAGAAACAGAAGAAAAGTTTAGATCATTGCAAAATAGGAATTTTTTAGGGTTGCTTAAGCTCAAAAGCCAGTGTGATCCATTTTTAGCAGGGCACATTTCAAATGAAAAGCCTTACTGGTGAGGGTCCTGCCGTACTTACATGAAGTTTGTAAGCTAAACTTTTCAAAATGTAGGGGGTCAATCTTACGACACCCCATGGGGATCCATAGGGACCTCATGAGGTAGATTATATGTAGGTGACATTGTGGTCTATAGTGACCTCAATGGAAGCTAGCTATGGCCCTTTAGAGACTGTAGTGATCCCTAGGGGATATGGTCAAAGAGGTCCATTGGGATCACCAATGGGGCACTTATTTATTTAGGGTAGGTAAAGGGAATTCAGGTGTTAATGGGTTCCCCACCTCACATCACATCACAAAAAAAGAGTCAGGTATTAATGCCCCCTGTTGTTGAAGGGTCCAGGATCAAGGTTAGAGCTAGATAGCTATGGACCCATTTGCGAAAAACCACTAACTTTTAAAGGAGTTTTTTTCCCCAAGAGTCATGTAATATAGCTATGCGAACTGGCTTGTAAAAATTAATGTAGGGTCTAGGTAACTTTACGGGAGTTTTTACAGGAGCCATGTAATCAAGCCATATTAATACATCAATAATTCTTAAACTTCAGAAAAAGATTGTGATAGCTTGGAAAGTCTGGTTTGTCATTAACCCTACACACTCACATTTGGTTTGCGATCGGTTGTCTACACCTCAAAATCAATAATTTAATGCTGTAAAAAAAACAAGGACATTTAAGATATAAATATCTGTGGGAGCCTTCAGCTGTCTAAAACTATAAGGTAACAAAAAACACACAATTGAGAAATTAACCTCTTAAAAACTATAAAACATGTTTTCATAATTTACAAAGCTTATGAACAGATTCTTTATTATGTTCTAATTACACAGATATCAATTTAAATGGATATATAAGTGTTTTTAGCAAAATCTGCTAAATCTCAGATTTTAAAATGTTCTTTCTCTTTAGACCGGGCAGCTTTCCTTCCTCACTCTTTTGTTGCCGCTAACAGAATGAAGCTAGTCTGGGGCTATCAAACAGTAACAAATTATTCAGAGGAATTGTTCTAATAAGTCAAGATATTTTACAATACCAGTTGCCCCATGATACAGTCCATGCTCACAGATAATATGAAACTCCCCTTAATGCCCCAACTTCACAACTTGCTGCAATAAGATTGTAGCAGATTATAACAAACTTAATTTATTCATTTGAGAAATAATATAGCACCTAATTATTTTATAGCAAGTGCTGATTTATACATTTGAAAGGAAATATTGTGCAATATGTAGCAACAATGTATTTAGGTGATAATTGGAGTCAATCAAGTTTGTTACAGCATCCCCAAGAGCTCTGCTGCTAAAACATTAAGTTGAATTTCTTTGAGACATAGTAGCAGCAATTTAACAAAACCTGTCTGGCGTGAAACAGTGAAAAACGTATTTTTCTCTGCAAAACGAAGTTCTCTCAGCTTGTAGATATAATTAAAAGAATGGTAAACACTGTTCATTTACTAGAGTATAAACCATAGTGGACTCTAATTTGTGAATGTAAATAGATAAGACATAGTGTAAATGAGTGTAAGAAGGGCAGTCTCATTTAGTGATTTAGTGCAAATATGACATCAACCAATAGTAGTAGCAGCTTCTTCAAATTAAACATATGTTTATGTAGTTAACCTTAAATAGCAAGCAATTTGTATGATATATCGCAAACTACAGCTTGCACTTAGATAAAGAGAACAAAAAATGATTAAGGCTATGCATCCTCATCATCCATAGAGGAAGGCTGAAATTCAGAACCAAAACTGATATCATTAATATTTATCTATTTTAGCTGGACAAAAAGTATAAATTATTTATATATTACCTATACCATTATGTTGAATTACCAGTCAGAGGCAAGGCTGAACAGTATGCCAATGACCAATTACCACAGAGCTAATTTTAATCTTAATGTTTTCCCCAACATATATTTTTATATTCATAAATTATTTTTAAATCTGCTCTGATTAACCAAAGAATAGCAATTTGCTATATCTAACCAAAAGTGTTGTTAGGTAATCAATAAGAAACTAAAAAATTAAGTTATTTATCTGTTAGCAAAGGAGACACCATTACTTCTTACAAAACCACCCATTTGGGCTTACAAAACCACCCATTTGGTAATACTCTTTAAAGGACAACAAAAGTCACCATACGTGCTCTGCATCAACAGTTAGAGGATGGAAAATCATGTAGAAAATGTATTTACATTTCCTAAATTGATCAAGAATTCATGTAGAATTGGCATTTTTCATTTAGCCCTTGAAGCCCTCCCACATAAATCTACATAAATAATAAGGCTGGAGTCTGTAAATTTTACACATTGCTCTTAAATTTGGTGTACATTTATAATACCGAGAGTGATGAAGAAGTGTTTTGAAAAAAAATGTTATTGGTAAGTCATATGTTCGATGCCCCTGCCTTCCACTTTTTTTCTTTTTGTTTAACTAATGTACTTATTTATTCATATATGTCAATCCAATGTGTGTTAATAAATACATTAATAAATTACACAACGATAAAAAAAAAAAAAAATAAGGCAACTTTCCCATAGACTCTCATTTAATTGTGTTCAGTTGTAGTAGAATAACAAATCTCTATATCCCTAAATGTAAAAAAAAATATGCATAAGTCCATAGAAATAGCTTGTACAATAATGTTCAATATGTGTGCTGATTTGCAAAATTATCTAGGTCACCACCTATATAGCACCCTTGAAGTGAAAGTAGTTAAAGTGCACTGTGCTAGAAAATTAATATAATAATTAGAGGAATTAGAAGAACCTGCTCAGTGCTAATGAATTATATAATAACAAATAAATTAATTTAAATAAATTGATCCTGTGTAATCATCGTTATGAAATATAAGGGGGTGCTAAATTGGTATAGTGTGGTCCGATATTGATATCTGTCAATGACAGTATAGATATCTAAATGTCAATGCCTCTAATATATAATTGCCCAACATAGTAACACATTATATAAATCAACAATACTCTCAGCATATTTATCACCATGGGCATAATTAAGTGAGGGCAAACAATATAATATGTCTAAGTGTTATCATATAACCGATCAAATAGATATTATAAATATATAAATTATCTTTTCTATGGCAAAAGTAATTGCTTATGCTGCAAATTCTTAACAAAATCAGGAGTCCACATCAGACAGCAAAGAAAACCCGCTCCTGATCAGCATGGTGTTGAGGCATGTGATGTCATTGGAAAGCGCCGGAAGTAGGTTGACGAGCATTTCGCGAATGCTTCATCTGGACCTAGCATCAGAACAGTGAAGGAGCTTTAAATACTACAGGTTGATATATCATTGGTCAATTGTCAAATGGTATCAATTATCTTGTTTTTCTTTTTCTCTTTCAGATTCATCCCAAGTCAAATACAATCCATTTGGAATCTCTGCAATATCTTAATGTGTCTGTATCTTCTAAGTACACACGTATTCTTCTCACCATGATCCACCATCTCAAAATAACGAAGAGATCTGCCAAAAAGGAAAGAGAAAAATATAAAAAAGATATAAATGGAAATATTTTAAACAATTATTATCAGTATATCTTGCCTACAAAGCCTGACATGAATATGTCCTCTATATAGTTGCCCTTATACCTTCTCAAATACATTTCAATAAATGGACATCATCCTATATACATACATAACTTTAAATAAGTCTCCTACTTTGATGTTGTTATCAAGATGTTGTAAGTCATATAAAAATGAGCAAAAAGAGCAAAACAAGTGGGCGATCTTCCCAATATATGCAGTGATTGGGAATCAATTTTTTTTAATACCAGTTATATCACTAACCAAACATTGAATAAATCTGACAAAAATTCTCATATATGATCTCATAAGTAAGGTCCATGTAAATAAACATCTAGGTAAATAAACATAATCTAGGAAAAAATATTGGTATGACACCATCTATATTTGGATCAAAAAACATGCATAACTTATCATAGTCTACTTCCAACCTTATCTACTTCTCTAAGAGAGGCAGATAGTATAATAAACCATGTAAAGAGGCAACATCATTCAGGAAGAGGCAACACAATGCAATAGCCTGATTTCTATTGATCATAACTCCGTGAATTTGGCATCAATTTTAAAAATGAAAACTCTTTTTCCACATGCTTTTTCAATCTCTATCCAAAGGTGCATAGCACATATGTGGTCCTATGATAAAAAAAAAATATTATAGTTTCTGTCTGCATGCATTTTTTTGAAAGGGCAATTAATTGGGATTATTTTAACCTATGTTTATTTATGTTCCAAGATCCAAGATTAGTTGACCAAGAAAACGGTGGAACCAGTATACTAAATATCATATATTAGTATTTACTGAGTAGCAGAAACCAATATGAACCAATTGTGAACTATTATATATTTTCCGTTTTCTAATAGCTGTTCAAATTTGCATCGTTCTTTGGTTTGGCTGCATCTGTCAGACAAAATGTAGAGCATTACTCACATAGAAATTAGAAAACAAACGGATAATAGCTATGATCCTTTGCCAGCGCCATCAGTGCTACAATACATTATTGCAGGAAATAACATTGTGTCAGATGTGTGCATTATTTCACAGTCAACAGTACGCAGCAAGCATAAATAGGAGTCACGTTTATTCATTTTTTACAAACAAATGGAGGATATTTATTACAGCTATTTCTCATTGCACTGAATTTTATCATCTCTCTAATAAGCATATTGTGAGATATAAATAGAAGGGTTGTTTACTATATTTACCATGTATCAACACATTTTATTAAATGTAAGGTAAATGTTTACCTCTTTAATGCTGCCAATAAATGTCTATATATAAACCATGTCAAACATACTTGGTTGATAACAAAAATGTTATTTACCATAAATTGTTCTATGGGTATTTTTTCCCAATGGATATTATTAATGGACCATTAGGAAATAAGCAACATTTTAAAGAAGGAAGGGTACTGTAACAGATCTCCTGGCACCCCAACCGGGTACCTCCGTTGATGGACGCGTCCTAGTTTGTGTCGAGGCCTACAAGCACCGCACCAGACACCACACTACCACAGACTCCACAACCGCCGTAGCTTAACGCTCCCAGGGAGTATGCAGCGCATAGCAATCCCCAGTATGATATAGCAATCCCCTCCAAGAACGAGACGAGGCTACGTTTTGAAGGGTCAAAGAACTCCCTTTATTATTAATTACAAAACACATTTTTAAACACTTCACATACACAGTAGGGGCAGTGATTACCTTTGGTCAACCCCTAATTACCTCTGGCCAATCAGACAGGGTTAAAGTGTGGGAGCCAGGAGTCCCCTCCCCCAGGAGCCGCCCACTAGGTGTGGCTAACTGCTCATTCTACCTCTGGCGGTGGAGAGAGTAACATCTCTAAGCTCACTTATTCCCCTGCTGGGAGTATAGGGAAACCCCAGGTCATCTCATTATTCAAGAGTCCCTACCCCCATTGTTCATGGTGCCATCTTGTCGGCTAAAACCCTTTTGTTCTGCTATCTCTTGTGTGGTTTAGCAGATACTATTAATAGGCAGATGGGCAACTCCTGACCAAGTGTATGAGACCAAAGATATTTGACTGCATACCACACAATACAATATTTTTACAGATATAATAACAACATTTTATAACCCAGAACATATCTGCAGATAGCTTAGGTCTGAGCACACATTATTACTGAATGGCGCTCAGACCACCTACATACAGTTCAATGGCCATGGAACCAAAGTCTTTCTGCATAGGAAAATAAAGTATTTAAATGCCGGTCCATAGTCAAAAGGCAGGAGGCTGGCAAACAGTCCTCTCCAAGACAAAGTGGCGAAGGGCACTTTGTCACACATCTCCCCTTTGGGGGGAAGTCTAACCAGGCACCTGACCTTCTGCCGGTCAGTGTCTCCGTTAGACGATCCACCAACCAACAATAAACCAGTGCTAGAGCAGCCCCCCCACAACAACAAAGTGCAAGAGCAGCCCACCCACAACAAACCGTTACTGCACCTGGATATTTTGCAGTGGTGATGGGGCAACACACTGAGGGGACTTGAGGGGCAGAGGCCAGCGGCACTCTGCCCTGATGCCAGCTCTTCTGCTGGTATAACCTGCAGGACATCCTGCTCTGTACAAGGGACAAAGGGAGGGCAGAGGCCGACTGCTCTCTGACCTGCTGTCAGCTCTTCTGCTGGGGTACTTGGGACATATTCCGGCTCAGTAGCCAGGGAAACGTGGGGGTCAGTGGGGGTTAACATTTCCTGTGTTAACCCTGGGGCCACATTAGAAGTTAGCTGAGGAGGGGAATTTGTACTTACCCCCTCCTCCGGTTGTCCCAGTGAGGGTAGTTGGGGATCTGGACAGGCTGTGGGCGCAGAGACCACAGTCCCATCTGCGCCGTCTGGGAGATTGGTGTCTCCTCTTGTCAGGGTAAACTGTCGCTGGGGCGGAAGGACGACACCTTCTGCCCCCTGTGGTTCACACTGCCGCTGGGGGGGAAGGACGACACCTTCTGCCCCCTGTGGTTCACACTGCCGCTGGGGGGGAAGGATGACACCTTCTGCCCCCTGGGGTTCACACTGCCGCTGGGCTGGGAAGGACGACACCTTCTGCCCCCTGTGGTTCACACTGCTGCTGGGGGGGAAGGATGACACCTTCTGCCCCCTGGGGTTCACACTGCCGCTGGGGGGGAAGGACGACACCTTCTGCCCCCTGTGGTTCACACTGCCGCTGGGGGGAAAGGACAACACCTTCTGCCCCCTGGGGTTCACACTGCCGCTGGGGGGGAAGGACGACACCTTCTGCCCCCTCGGGTTCACACTGTCGCTGGGGAGGAAGGACGGCACCTTCTGCTCCCTGTAGGGCCGGTAGAGAGAGCTCGGTCCCATCTCTACCTGCCATCTGGAGGTCATCCCAGGACCAGTCAATGAGGTCTGGTTCTGCTTGTCGAGTAGGTTGGGGCTGCACGAAGCTGAGCAGGTGTTGGTAGTCCTGCTCCAGCTCCCACTCTCTCGTTACCAGGTGGGTCATGTCTTTGCTCACCTCGCCTTCGTCACCCCAGACATACATGCCCATTCGGTAGTTGTAGATGTCCCAAAACCTAGACACCTCCGTGCTGCCAAGATCAATGTCGTCCTCCAAGGCATCCCATAATAAACCCGGGCCATCATAATCATTCCCCTCCGGTAAGTCGTGTTCAGACGTCCAGGGGGTAAGTCGAACGGTATGCCACCAGAGGGCCTGGTATGCGTTGTCTAGCCAGAGCTCTCGCCATACCAGGGTCTCTAGTTTTGTCACCCACTCATCCAGGGGCTGCTCTCCCAATAGATACATCCGCATCGCCACACGCTTCTGTAGCCGCTGCTCATCACTGGGGAGACTCTCACCTCGCCGCCATTGTGCATCTTCCAGGGCATCATACCAGGGTTCCTTTCTGTCTGCATCCCTGTAGTCCGCGGCCGCCTCCTCCTCCTCATCATGGAACGCTGTCCGAAAACTAGCCGGTTCCATCCTGCTGTAGCCAGGGGCGCTGTACGGTTACTAGCGTTGCCTCAATTTGTAAATCCAAACGTTACCGGTGTCTCCGTGCTGCTTTTCCTCTTACTAGGACGCCATCCCACCACTGCCAGCCAATGTAACGGATCTCCTGGCACCCCGACTGGGTACCTCCGTTGATGGAAGCGTCCTAGTTTGCGTCGAGGCCTACAAGCACCGCACCAGACACCACACTACCACAGACTCCACAACCGCCATAGCTTAACGCTCCCAGGAAGTATGCAGCACATAGCAATCCCCAGTATGATATAGCAATCCCCTCCAAGAACGAGACGAGGCTACGTTTTGAAGGGTCAAAGAACTCCCTTTATTATTAATTACAAAACACATTTTTAAACACTTCACATACACAGTAGGGGCAGTGACTACCTTTGGTCAACCCCTAATTACCTCTGGCCAATCAGACAGGGTTAAGGCGTGGGAGCCAGGAGTCTTCTCCCCCAGGAGTCGCCCACTAGGTGTGGCTAACTGCTCATTCTACCTCTGGCGGTGGAGAGAGTAACATCTCTAAGCTCACTTATTCCCCTGCTGGGAGTATGGGGAGACCCCAAGTCATCTCATTATTCAAGAGTCCCTACCCCCATTGTTCATGGTGCCATCTTGTCTGCTAAAACCCTTTTGTTCTGCTATCTCTTGTGTGGTTTAGCAGATACTATTAATAGGCAGATGGGCAACTCCTGACCAAGTGTATGAGACCAAAGATATTTGACTGCATACCACACAATACAATATTTTTACAGATATAATAACAACATTTTATAACCCAGAACATATCTGCAGATAGCTTAGGTCTGAGCACACATTATTACTGAATGGCGCTCAGACCACATACATACAGTTCAATGGCCATGGAACCAAAGTCTTTCTGCATTGGAAAATAAAGTATTTAAATGCCGGTCCATAGTCAAAAGGCAGGAGGCTGGCAAACAGTCCTCTCCAAGACAAAGTGGCGAAGGGCACTTCGTCACAGGTACTGATCCAGGGAGTAATATGATTGTCAGCATTTTTGGGCCTGGGAGGATTTTTTTCCATTTATGTGACAATTTGGCAGTGTTTCAATAGTTTGTTTTTATTTTTGTTTGCCTTCTTCTGGATCAATTTACAATTTACGTATTACAAGGATTACAGGAGATCTTAAAAAGTTGAACTTAGTTACATAGTAATTGAGTTTGAAAAAAGACCTTTAGCCCATCAAGTTCAACCTTTTAAGATCTCCTCTGATCTGCCATATGCAGATTGGCTGTTAATTGAGGAAGCCATACAGAAAAAAATAACACATTGAAAATTTGCCAATTGTCTCAAAAGGGGGAAAAAATAAAATTCCTTCCTGATCACAGATACTGGCGATTGGACTCCTCCCTGGATCAATACTCCCTCTAATTATCCAGGATAACCCTGAATGCCCTTTTTATTCAAAAATGTATCCAATCCTTTTTTTAAAGTTATCTCTCAAATTCGCTATCACCATCTCATCTGGTGGGGAATTTTACAGATTAACCACCCTTACTGTGAAGAACCCTTTTCTCTCTTTAATGTGGAATCTTTTTACTTCTAACCTTAAAGGATGGCTAAAAAAAATCTTTCAATCTCAAAAACAATATTACTATGTTTTCAAAATGTAAAAATATACATTCTCTAATTTATTACATTTTATATGCAATTATGCTGCTGTGGTATCAACTTTATAAAGGCGTGAGGAGACTTTCAAAGCACAGGAGGTTTGTATCTGCACAATGAGAAGCCCATTAGATTATAGGGATACACCTTCCTCAAAAAGTAACTCAGTAGCAGAAAAAGCTTATTTTCATACTTAGTTATTCAAAGTACCATAAATAAAACATTGGACCAAAGTGGTCGTTTTGACTTGTTTGTGCCATTCACAAGACAATATTCTCATGTATATTATCAGTCTGATGCCATCCAAAAAAAGAAGCCTAACAACCTTAAAGGGGGGCTGTTGAGCCTTTCCAGTCTGAATTATCCTTTACTCAGAATATATATATCAGGAGATAAAGACAAACTACCCTAGAACAAGATACATTATGTAGAAATAAATGATCAAATGTTATAAAATCTAATTTATCATTTTGCAGTATGGAGTACAAATGATGATGGCTAAGCCTGTTCAGGAAATCTAGATCTAAATCTAAGTGACAGCTTAGAATTACAGTAATAGGTATAATACTAGCTGATAACATGGAATACTTAAGCAGATGTACTTTAGTCCAAATTAGACTCAAGAGGGCTGTAAGTAATAACCAATAAGTGGGTAAGATACAAATTGCACTGGATGTTTTTTTTTAATTTACAATACAATTTGGTACAGTATAAGCTATGAACATTTCTGCATTTCTCTTTGAGAAACAATTTTGAGATTATCAGATGCAGCAATTTGCAGTCTGCACAGCTAACCTATTGAGTTATATTGAGTTCTTTATCATTGTATAGAGTACTGTTTCCCAAACTATGTTCAATGGTACCTTGGGCTTCCATTTTGTATTGCTATTTAGTATTAGACAATTAACCCAACATATTTCTCTCTGTGGCAGCCTGTATGAGATTGTGCAATGGAAGTTCTTTCCATTATATTGATAGTCTTGTCTTTTTTGGTTACATTATTTCACCCGGGAGCAAGGACTGTTATTGGGAACTTAACAAGGGAAGTTCTTTCCATTATATTGATAGTATTGTTGTTTTTGGTAACATTATTTCTCTTTATAGCTGCTTCTCATTGTTTATATAGCTGTTTATACACTTTGCAGTGTGTTATTTATCCCAGCACTTGCAGGAGATCAGAGTAGAATTGTGTTCACAGGGGGTAATTGGTGTTCCCCACCAGCGGTCACATGTATAGAGGGATTTGCCTTATTATAGTTTAGAGTAGATTTTCCCCATGAGTTCAGTTTAGGCTTCCCCTTTATTGCACATTTTATGTATGATTTATTTTGATTATGTTTTATACTTTGCAGACTGTGTAGCTTTTCATTATTTATGGTTACACTAGCACTTGCACTTCATCAGCCTTATTAAATTGCGATTTGGACAATTTAATAGGGCTCTATTTAAGCACATAGCATATTTTTTTTACAGAAGTTTTTTAGTTAGTGAAGACCTTGCTTTTGGATAGAAGTTCACTAACTAAAAACTTCTGTAAAAAAATATGCTCTGTGCTTATAAAGAGACCAAATTCAATTGGCCGAATTGCAATTTAATAAGGCTGCATACGTTTACTGCACCTTATTTGTTCATCACTTTTTTCATTTATAGATATACAATGTTTTACTCATATAAACTGCTGATGTAATGTATATTGGAAATGCACATGTGATGTTATAACCTATTATGGCGCTATCTTGAGACATTATGTTTTATTTTTATGAATAATAAAATAATGCTTTTTATTTTTGTCTGATTTTGGTCTAATTTCCCATGTGCTGCTAATTCTCTACATAGGGACAAGATGGTGGTTTACAATTGGTGTCTTTTTCTTCAAATGTAATGTGTAGCTTAACACTTACCACTAATAGTAAGATTCACTGTGTATACCAAGGATTGTGAAATACTCTCTAGTGGGTTCTTTTTTCTGCATTGTATATTAACAGGGTGAATCCACCCATATGAGTTATTGCTTATTCTCTTTTTCATTATAGGATATGTACATGTGCCAGATTTAAAGCCCCTAATTAGCTGTTCATTGGAGAGGAATAGTAGAGCTGCATAAGGCATCCTGATTGGCTGTGTTATCTGTGGGTATATGACAATGTTTTATTTGGGGGGGGGGTTCAATGTACAGCATGTGTGTGTCATTCAATAAAGAAGATGAGTTGTGGAGATATGTTTTGTTTTATCTTCCTTTACCTATAAGGACAATTTACCAAAATGTTACAGCCTCTTAGTAAGGGCTGGTATTCTCTTGGATCCTGATGTTTTGGGTTGTGTTGGCGGCTTT
The DNA here is from genome assembly GCA_027410445.1 of Discoglossus pictus. Taxonomy (NCBI): domain Eukaryota; kingdom Metazoa; phylum Chordata; class Amphibia; order Anura; family Alytidae; genus Discoglossus; species Discoglossus pictus. Next base: position 165,342,284 of record CM050169.1, read on the forward strand.
AGATGGGTGGTGTAAGGAAGAATGGCAGCTTCACAGAGCGGCTCTCTTGCTCTAGTCTGGTTGGTTCGGTTCACACCATATCTCAGTGATTTGCTGCACAGATTAAAGTATACAGGATGTTTACAATAGTTTTTTTTTTCAAGACAGGATGACTAGCTAATATTTATAGGAGCAATGCCATACCATTACAACATGCAGTAATTAAAAAATATATTCAATATTAAAGTTACATTCAGAGATCAGATTATCATCATCAGCAAGTTTGTGGCACTGCTCTGGCTGGAAGGCAAGTCTAAAGGGCTTTCCAATTGGCTTTTACAGATAGAAGCCAGCTTATTTCTACACAGGAGTGATAGTAACTTTCCTTAAATTGATTATTTCTTTGTTAAAGTGGTTGACCTTGGTAATCAGTAGTTTAACAGCTCTGGCTGGGAAGTAGCCAGTGAAGAGCACGAGTCAAACATAGGCTGTCTTCTATCTGTGCAAACAATTCTAAAAGTCCTTTAGCCCTACCTCCTAGCTAAAGTTGATACTACATTGACATCCTACTTAGAGGCAGAGAGAAATGGCTTTGCAAACTCATAACCTTTAATTGCTTTGTTTATTTTCTATGCACAAACAACTAAAGTCCTGGGCAGTGCCTATGTAATAATTAGTTTGTTACAGTAGTCTTTTAAAGATATTCTCAGGCAATGATATCCTTAAAATCTAAACGTGTGAGTGGTCACTTGGGAGTACAGTTGAGAAAAACTAGTTTCAACAACTGCATTTTATTCCCTATTGGATAGTTCTATTTAGAGCACTGAAGTACACGACTGACAGTTTTGTAATTAGATATGTAGTATACTTATGCATAATTAAAGTCATTTACTTTCCTTAACTTCTCTTTATATAACTACTTTTCTTAAGCCTATTTTGAGCATATCCTAACACAAGACTAATCTTAACACGTTTGTTCACAATAAAATATATTTTAGCATTAATCTTGTTTTAATAATTGCATAAAACATGTTAATTACAGGAACAATAAGATACCCACACAAAAAATAAACATCAAAAAGTACTTGATTTTCCATAAAAAGACAGATATTCCTGCAAGCTATTCCTATAGATACGGTAATTTAATCCAACCTAAACTTATTGTATATTTTAAGACTTACTCATTTATCTGCATTGCACAGTCTTTTATCAATATTTCCATTTCAGTCTATAATGTTGAGATTCCTCCCCAATAAAGTATTTTGTTATATTCAGTTTGATAATCACAGTTCAGTGAAACTTCCCACAAACATTTGATTTGCAATTTATTAAACCTTTTGAAGTTTAAATACAAAACTATTTGCATGTTTTCTAAATATGAAATGCTGATGATTTTTAAGAAGGTTCTTTCAGCTGCTACTCAGTTGAGATCTTCAAAGACTATTTTACAGCTGTTTTGCTTTGCCAGTCGAAGTTAAAGAGAGAGATTTTTTTTGCCTTTTTCGTGAGATTTGTTCAATAGTTGCTATCGACCACAGATGGCTTTTAAGTTAATTGCACATGTGAATTGTAATTATGCATCCACACTACACTAAAAGTGTAAGTTTTACGGTTGGTCTTAATTTCTCAACCTTAACCAGTGGTCTCACATTGTTACACAACATTAGGGGTGTATTGTGTTCCACAATCATTATCATGGTATTCGCCAAGAATGTTTCTCCTCTAAACCCACTGTGAAGCAGTTATCCAATTGTACTAGAAGTTGCACCTGAGTAATAACAATTACTCTTCATGACTGACTATTATGCATGTGAACTTGCAATGACTACATTAGTAAAGTAAGAAAGTGTGTGGAGCTACAGTAGAATGAACATTACTATGACCCCTGCAAGATCCATTGGCACTCAGTACAGCATAACCTTAACAGTGTAACCCACTAAAATAAAGAGGCAGACAACAATATGGGGAAAAACACAGGCCACAGCTTTATTGACTAACACTTTTTACATTACCCAATGGAAGAGGGAGGAGCCCGGCCAGTGGAAGTAACCTCCTGCCTCTGGACCCGTGTACATGGGGCCCACTTATTCGTCACTGTACCACGCCCCTGAGGTAGGGGGCATGACCCCTTTTGTTACCTACTGAGCCGGGCATCTCCCCCATCCGCTGCTGCGCCAACAACAAACACATGTAGTTAAACTTATTACCAAATACACCCAGAAATAAAGTTGACAACATACAGAGCAAATACAGAACCATAGCACATAATATCAACCAAATCCTATAACATTACAATAATCATTTATTTTTTCCATACTTTCTTTTCCATATATATATATGTATATTTTATTTATTTTATTTTTTATTTTTTTAACAGAACAAACCACAGCCAAACCATAAACTTCCCAAACCTAACATCCTGGGAGGGTGGGTGGGGATCACCGCGCTGGAGGGCCGCCGAGTGAGGTAAAATGGTGAAAACTTGACACGCGCGCCTCCCATATCACTGCAACGGCCCCCCAGCGCCATGGAGGAAGCGCACCCAGGCTCCGCCGGGTCATAGGACACTTCCGGCTACCCAGGGAGCCCGGGCCACCCTCCGTGTCCACAAATCTCATAATTTTAGTGATGTTATGTAGGAAGCTGTCATCAAGAAATGGTTGAGGCATTGATTTGTCGTGGTTCTTCAATGAGTCCAAGCCCATATGTATAACAATATATAACAAAACATCCTACTAACATAATATATTGTCTTCTTTCATAATTTGCACCTGTTCGTTTTTAAAGCATAGCTTCTAATTTTGAGTTTAACTGTAATAAAGATTTTCACAACACATATCACTAATTCAGGCGAGACTGTTTTGCATTTTCAGTATATTTTTATGGAAAAGTCAAATTAGTTAATGAATCTGTTTTACCTGCTCATTCTAGACCACATCTGGCATACAAATAACAAAACAGAGTGTAAATCATAGCAAAAATGTGTCACAGTACCAGCCATGTTTTATTTCAATAATATAAGACCATGCACAATGTATTATTTAGATAACCACTGTACACCCATATGTATATTCTCTTTTGAATAACTACACTTGATCAATTCTAAAATACATTCTCACCGTTAGAAGGTTAGTTCTTTAAAAGAGCATATTATAATTGTGGCTCTTCAGTGGTCCTTTAAGATCTCTAGTTGATGGTTTCCCTTTAATCCATGTTAGTTGCTATTGAAATTCATAGCGAATTTGCACAGCTTTTTTGATAACTCAGTGCCAATAAATTCCTTAGCAGTGCATGCATCTTGCTGCTATGAACACTTAGCAAAAAGCGTTATGTTTAACTTCATCATTAATTTTGTTTTCAGCAAATCTTAACCCAGCCTTTATGTGTTCTGACTGCAATCCTCTGTAACAGCACCATATGCATCAATTACCCAGTAATGTGGCATGATTGTGCACTTACTGTGAATATTAGAGGTGTTCTAGCAGTAACCATAAAATATTGGTACAATAGCTAGATATGAATAAACATGTTTTATATTGAAAGCATAAGGATATCAAGGTGCTATGCAAAGGAAATTTGAACAACAAGGCCCACAGAAAAAAATACTTAAGAGTGGCAAAAGCACTCATTGAAGAGGAAATAAGCCTAAATGACTCGAGGGAGCCATTCCCATTCAGATGATTTTAAGATATTTCTTTGTTATTGCTGAATTACCTGCATAAATGTTTTACAAATATCTCTCTGCTAGCATTTTGTAATTTCAAAAGTGTTATTTCAGGCCACACACGCTGAGTGATCTCTCGACTATCCTACTTACAATAACACTGTTGAACAATAAGGAAGACGCCAATGTGCCCTCAAGGTGAGTGATCAGAAAACTCACAAAACCTCATTAGTGCTGGCATTGAAAGAAAACCCAGAGATAGGGCTCATTATTTATTTCTTAATGTTTCTAATTTAGTTTCACAGTGTTTCCATCAGTTTAACTGCAGGAAGCCCCAAACCAATGGTTTAATCTGAATGTTAGCAAAGAAAGCCATTCACAGAAATTGTGTACTTAAAATTATCAGATTTCTACAGGGTTGATGGCTGCTTCATAACATCCAGCAATGAAATGTATTGGTACTAAAGTATGGCTTTTAGTTTCAAATGGCCCTTGGAGGAGAACAAGGTCTGGTTAATGAAACAAGCTAACATATATAATTGTGACCATTTACTAATTAACTATGTGAGGTCCTATAAAAGACAGTGGAAACCATTTCCTCTGGCTAAATATAACTTATCTTCCCCTAATCTTCCTCTCTTTCTCATTTTAGATATACAAAACAGTCAAACCTAAAATGGATTACAAGTTGGCCATTTGTTTAAACAGAAGTCATACACAGCTCTGAATAAAATATGTGTAATTATTTTTTACTAATATAAAATAGCTGTATTGCTATAATAACTATGCAGAAATATAACAATAACACAATGGTGAGGATCTTGGAGTACTATTGGACAACCTTTCCAATTCCTATATAATCTATCATACGGTGAAGTTTTATTTCAAGAATTTTCATCATAGTAAAACTGGTGTAATGTGGTAAATCAGTTGAATTCTAAAAATACATTTTTCCATGAAAGTAACATGAAAGTATTCTGAATTATTTTGCCATGGTATCCTGTTTCACAATAGTAAAAAGCAAATAAATGTATATACATATTTAAATGAATTCAGAGCAGGCACTGTGAGGTATTACATTGTAAGTCTGTGAGTTTTCAATCTTACAAGGTGCTTTGGGGAAAGCTCTATGGACACTGGATTCTAAGCTCAAAGAAAGGGTCCTGCATTTTTTGTAATGTGTTAATATTGCTTTGCCTTGATCACAATGTTTGTATAGCGCTACAGAATATGTTGTGTCTTCTTCTGAAGCTTGATTACAATGGATTATAGAAGTCAGAATTTTGCAGATGGATTTCAAGCTGCACTGCAACAATTTATTTCAACAACTTTTCCTAAAAAGAGATCTAAAGATGTTTTATTAGTGGTGGTCACATAATTGCTTCCTTTAGATGATCAGGAAAGATGCCACTGTGCATTGAATTGTTCCCTGTTTTTGTGAACTGAAAGAAATCTTTACAAACTTTGAGAAGACACGTTGGGCCTGGATCCAAGACACAGCTGGTGAAGTGCAGCTGTTGAATTTTCTGCATCCTGTGTCCCATGTCTACTTGAACAAAATCAGACTATGAGTCTACAGAGTTCACAATCACCTGTCCTTGCTCTTTCATAAGCCATCAATCTTGAAATGCCAGTTTGAATAGAGAATACTTTGTCTGTATACAGTAATGTTGGCTAACTAAGCGCACTGTGTTTGAGACAATGTTATGTAGACAAGTTGGTAGACAGGTTGGACTGCATAACCTTTCCACAGTGCAGAATAATTGAGTTTGTCTGTTTTCTGCTACCATTATTTCTCAGTACAAATATACTCCATGCTTGTGGGTAATGATAGCTTCATATATTTTTAACTGTACTGCTAGTTTTACCTTGTCCTCAGGTGTTTTAGTTCTCTTACAAAGCCGTTCAATACTGAGTTACTTTCTTTTAAATTCCTTCGTGGTATCACCAAACCAGGTGGAGTATTGGCACAAAGTGACCATTTGTAGGCAGACAGAGACAATGCTGTCCATTGCAGTCACCACTTTATTATAATAGTGGATAAGAGCACAAGGATCACGACAAACATCAGAAAAATCAAGTTTCTCTCTAAGGCCGTGGGATGGCAGTCTTCTCAGTGGGTAGTATCTTGTCATGTGACTTACATGAAGGGTCTGTGTCATGACTGACTTTTGGGGCCAGGGTGAGACTCCACTGTATGGCCCAAAACAGCATGGTCCCAGCCCCCTAAACTCATTGACCATAATAACCTTTGTAATGTTAGGCCAAATTGTTTGTATAATGTTTAGTGTTCAGGTTGTGGTTAGGACATACTAAGACATGACACTGTTATTTAAAATGAAACATAAATGAAAATAATTTCCATACAGTAGAGGTATATTCCCTAGTAAGTTAATTAATATACAAATCACACAATGTATATAGGGTTAGAGTCAAAGCTAAAACATTTATTTAAACATTAAGGAAAGAAAAGAGCTAACAAGTGGTGCTGGTGAGTGGCTCAGTGCTGTGTGATTTTATTTTTGTTTCTGCATTACATTTTTTTGTACCATGACCCTAGAAAACCTACCATGTCCTCTGCAGGGCCCTCCCTGGCACTCCTGGGCCCAGCGTTGCCTCACACCTCCCTGGTCTCCCTGGATGATACGGAGATATACAGTGGATATAAAAAGTCTACACACCCCTGTTAAAATGTCAGGTTTCTGTGATGTAAAAAAAATTAGACAAAGATAAATCATTTCAGAACTTTTTCCACCTTTAATGTGACCTATAAACTGTACAACTCAATTGAAAAACAAACTGAAATCTTTTAGGTGGAGGGAAATAAAAGAAAAAAGAAAAATAATGTGGTTGCATAAGTCTGCACACCCTCTTATAACTGGGGATGTGGCTGTGTTCAGGATTAAGCAATCACATTCCAAATCGTGTTAAATAGGAGTCAGCATACACCTGCCATCATTTAAAGTGTCTCTGATTAACCCCAAATAAGGTTCAGCTGCTCTAGTTGGTCTTTCCTGAAATTTTCTTAGTTGCATCCCACAGCAAAAGCCATGGTCCACAGAGAGCTTCCAAAGCATCAGAGTGATCTCTTTTGTTAAAAGGTATCAGTCAGGAGAAGGGTACAAAAGAATTTCCAAGGCATTAGATATACCATGGAACACAGTGAAGACAGTCATCATCAAGTGGAGAAAATATGGCACAACAGTGACATTACCAAGAACTGGAGCTCGCTCCAAAATTGATGAAAAGACAAGAAGAAAATTGGTCTGGGAGGCTACTAAGAGGCCTACAGCAACATTAAAGGAGCTGCGGGAATATCTGGCAAGTACTGGCTGTGTGGTACATGTGACAACAATCTCCCATATTCTTCATATGTCTGGGCTATGGGGTAGAGCGGAAATATACGCGCCTTTTCTTACGAAGAAAAACATCCAAGCCAGGCTACATTTTGCAAAAACACATCTGAAGTCTCCCAAAAGCATGTGGGAAAAGGTGTTATGGTCTGATGAAACCAAGGTTGAACTTTTTGGCCATAATTCCAAAAGATATGTTTGGCGCAAAAACAACACTGCACATCACCAAAAGAACACCATACCCACAGTGAAGCATGGTGGTGGAATCATGCTTTGGGACTGTTTTTCTTCAGCTGGAACTGGGGCCTTAGTTAAGATAGAGGGAATTATGAACAGTTCCAAATACCAGTCAATATTGGCACAAAACCTTCAGGCTTCTGCTAGAAAGCTGAACATGAAGAGGGACTTCATCTTTCAGCATGACAACGACCCAAAGCATACATCCAAATCAACAAAGGAATGGCTTCACCAGAAGAAGATTAAAGTTTTGGAATGGTCCAGCCAGAGCCCAGAAGATCTGAAGAGGGCTGTGCACAGGAGATACCCTTGCAATTTGACAGATTTGGAGTGTTTTTGCAAAGAAGAGTGGACAAATCTTGCCAAGTCAAAATTTGCCATGCTGATAGACTCATACCCAAAAAGACTGAGTGCTGTAATAAAATCAAAAGGTGCTTAAAGTATTAGTTTAAGGGTGTGCATACTTATGCAACCATATTATTTTATTTTTATATTTTTTCTTCTCTCTACCTAAAAGATTTTAGTTTTTTTTCAATTGAGTTGTACAGTTTATAGGTCACATTAAAGGTGGAAAAAGTTCTGAAATTATTTATCTTTGTCTCATTTTTTTACAGCACAGAAACCTGACATTTTAACAGGGGTGTGTAGACTTTTTATATCCACTGTATAGTTACATAGTAATTTAGGTTAAAAAATGTATTGCATTCCATCGTGTTCAACCTTTTTAGATCTCTTCTGATCTGCAATATGCTGATTAATTGTTAATTGATAAAGAGGAAGGCAAACAGGTGTGTATCAGGAAAGACGGAAGGAGATCAAGGGCTGCAAAGTGACAGCATAGTACAGGAGGGATGGGTTCTGTGATGGGGGACCAAAGGAGGTAGGTATATTTGCTATGTGAGGTGGGTACTGAGAGAGATTGGGTGCTGTGTGAGGGTGAACGCTGAGAGGAGATGCCTGCTGACAAGACTGGGTGCTATGTAGGGATGGATGGTAAAAAGGGGTGGGTGCTGTGTGGCGAGGGGATCTTGAGAGAAAGTGAGTGCTATGTAGAGATAGTATATGTACAGTGTAATACAGCATGCATAAGCTTAGAGGAAGCTATGTTTGATAATGGCTACGGAATGAAGAGCGAGGCATTTGTGGCCACATTTGTGTGTCCCAGCTCAACTTCCCAGAATGCAGTGTAATAACTGTTTTTCTCAGAACTCTGAGCTGGAAGCAGGTTTTTTAACTTTCTTTAGACATTCAAATGTGAACACATATGTACTTTTTATTTACTGTACTACTGTACGGTGGAGGGCTTCTATCGCTCTTTTGCCCACCATATTATAAATGATTGTTGTGGTGAACTACCTACTCATAATTTCCACAACACAGGCTGAGATCCCGCTCCATGCTGATGATAGCCAGTAAGCTTGAAACAGCTGTACATGGATTGGATACTCAGTCTGTGTTTTTTCCAACCTTGGCTTTGCATTAAAGCTGTGTAATACAGCATGCATAAGTTTAGAGGAAGCCATGTTTGATAATGGCTACTGAATGAAAAGCGAGGCATTTGTGGCCACATTTCTGTGTCCCAGCTCAACTTCCCAGAATGCAGTGTAATAACTGTTTTTCTCAGAACTCTGAGCTGGAAGCATTTTTTTTTAACTTGCTTTAGACATTCAAATGTGAACACAGATGTACTTTTTATTAACTATATATATATATATACAGTATATATATATATAATATATATATATATATATATATATATATATATATATAATATATATATATATATATTTCTGTAGCGTAAAAACCCCTTTCCCACGTAGAGGATTTCATCAGAAAGAGGAGCGCTTGCATCCTGGAGCTGTGCTGTAGGCAGGTAAAGGAGGTTTGCGCAAGCAGTAGGGAAGAAAAGGGAGCAGCTATGGAAAGGGGGCTGGCGAGGGGGCAGCAATATAAAAGGGTCTTGGGGAAGGGTGCTTTTATGGGAAGAGGTCTTAGGGAGGGAAACTGTTATGAGTAGGTGCACTAAGTGAATCGCTACTGGGGGGCAGCGCAAACACATTTTTGGAGGCCCCAAATAGGTTTTTGTTCCAGAGTCCCCCTTTCTCTAGCTGTGTCACTAAGTAAAAACCTGAATTATTTGCTTGAGGCCCAGTCTATTCATTGTGCAGATGAGGTCTTGTCTAAGCTGGGACCCACGCATTGAAGTCTCTCTGAAAAAGCCATCCGGGGTATTCCAAAAGCAAGCTTGCTAAAAGATCTGTTATCTTGTGCCCAAACTTTTTACATTATCACAAGGGTGATAAATTAAAAACATTCTAAGCCCAAGACCTGTAGTACTCCAGGTGGCAATGCACTCAAAATTGAGTTCTATCTGGGAAAAGTACAATAAAATATTGAAGATAAACAGGTGAGCTCTATGTTGTTGTTAAAGGTATAGCAATCAAAGTTGAATGGCTCTCATTTGAAACGGGCAGTATAATCAGCATCAGTCTAGCAATAGCAGTTACAGTATGATGGTGACCCACCACAGAGCTCTTGTTGAGTTCTATTCATTTATAAAAAGCCTACTTTAGTCTTATTTCAACAAAGAATTTGCAGATTTGAAAGTTACATTTCTGGCTTTAGGTTCAGTTGTTGTCAGTAACAAAATGTTACAGACTTGTTTAGTTAGATCTTAAAAGTATTGCAAGAATTGAAAATCATACGGTGTCTTTTTAAGAATGCTTGGGTCATACTATGGATCAGGATAGACAGATAGATGGATAGATAGATAGAAAGATAGATAGATAGATAGATAGATAGATAGAGAGATAGATAGACAGATAGATATATAGATAGATAGATAGATAGATAGATAGATAGATAGATAGATAGATTATATATTAAATCATTGCTGTCTAAAATTGTTGAATATGTAAAAAAAAAATACTCTTAGGTTTCCAGGATACAATATATTAGTATTATGCATTTTTATTACATATTTCCAACTCATATTATTGTTCAAATGATATTACTTAAATCCATAATATTTGATGCTATTTATATTAATAGCACTGGTTTATTAAAGTATCCAGTGAACCATAGACAATTTGCTAAAAGGATAATTGCCTGGTAAGAAACATCTAAGGTATCCATTGAAAGCAGTGAAAGGTAATAGGAAAAATAATAATGCATTTTTTTCTGGTGAATTCCTCATTGGAAAGTATACTGGATAAAATGCTGTTTTAGAAAGTTGATTTTATGCCTCAGCAGAAGCCGCATTTTATATTTAGAAAGTGGTACTGCTTTTCCAAACCATAGAACATTTTCTTTGTAATAGCTTTTTGAAAAGAGGATACATGTTTTTACAGTAGCTTTAAACACATGTCCCTCAGTAATTGTTGTACTATTAGACTGTATTGCTACCGTGACAAGAACTATGTTATCATTCAAGTCCACTCTTATCTCACAAGCAAACCGTCAGAGAAGAAAAGTATATCTTACAAATTGCTTCTTTCATAAAGAGGGGACTTTAAATAGATAATTGTAAAATATACATGTGTTATGCTTCAAAAAAACAAGTTGAACAGCAGATTGTATACATCTAGATATATGTGTAAAGTGGATGGCAGATTAAAGTGATATTATTGCTTGTTTTAATTGCATGTCAAACACGTTCTCTAAATGCAGCAGACATATTGTATGATGTGAGGTCTTGTACTAAAATGTTTCCTGACACAATTACATTTTTGTGTTTGAAATATTAACCACAATTTCATTACGTTAGTGGTGGGCACCAGACTAATGGAGGCCCTTCATGGCATGAGTTAGCAACTAGCCCACACATTTCAGACATTCAAACAAACTACCAACTCAAGAAGTGGAACACTAAAAATCATAATGGCAGATCCTACAACAGCATAACTGCATAGAAAGGGAATGTAGTAAAGACTGAATTTTTTAGTATAATTGTAAGTGTAGTTCTTCAAAATAGTATATTTAAATGACCACAGAGGTCCTTTATGTTAGTGTTATTGTGTCAAAGTTAGGCAACAGCTGTGAGTTGTGAGTAAGGAATACAGCAGGGACAAGTGGCATTAAATGAGACAAATTCCATCAAGCCCCTCCGAGATCCATGACCCCAGCCCACTGCCCCCAGTTATACACATATAGATAAATGATGAAGGAGACGCCATTGGGAATGTGGGGAGTATTTTTTGTTAAATGTTCACAATGTCACTCCAGAAATGGTATGTCTACCAGATATATCTATCATCTTAATCTTACAGCTAGTTACATTTTTATACTGACATCTTGATACCCACAGAATATTTGCATCTTTAAAAACATTTTCCTTCATTACCAAAAAAGAAATCAGCATTATCATACTATAGGTAAAGGAACAAGTTATGGTTCTTCAGCAGCTTCACCAACGTCTTTATTTTTAATTTCAGTTACTAAGGAGAAAAAATAATGGCTTCAGATATTTAAATATAATTTAAAACTATAGCTAGTAATATGTACATTTGAATATTATTTAAAATCAATCATTATGTTAAAGAAAAGCGACACTGATTTTTTCATATTTGTGAGAGAGTCAGCCTTTCTGATCCTCCCCAGTGGTTGTACATCCAATATTTGTGTTAGATTCTGTAAATTGAAAATGACTCCATTGGAGGTTGCACATGCACAGCAATTGTCAAAGAAAGTAAATGTTGGACATTGTTCTCAGGCAACATCAACTTGCTACAAGCACATTTGACCCCCAAAGGAGTAATTAGCATTTGCTAACACAAATATAAATTCAATTTAGTGGTGAGGGCTGACAGACAATATCTGATTAAAATTTAAAAAAATTAAAAATTCTGATTTAGCGTAAACCTAAAACCAACTAGGAAAAACTTTTATTCCCGAACTTTCCACAAAATAAGGAGCGCTGGGACCTGGTAGAAAGAGTGAGTGAATGTGTAGTATGAATGAATCTAAAAGAGTAACTCACAGTGTTATGATATAAGATAATAAGATAGTCCAAATGTTTAAATCAGGAAGTCCTTCCGTCCAAATTTCTTGGTCATATGGTTTTCCAAAGTATCCTCACAGGTCCTTCTGAGGAATGCCGTTCACAATGCGTCTAAAAGTAGTAGAATCTTCAAAAAAACTGAAAAAGGGAGAGGCGCCTACCCTAGTGCAGATTACACTTTGGAAACCATACCAGGAGACATAAAGATCAAAAATCACAAATGGATATTGCAAATGCGCACTCACATGCTGAAACCTCACTAATGTGAGGTATACTACACATATGTCAGGAAATCTTAGTCTTCTACCTTCTGTCCAAATAAAATGTATATATCAATCAGCACCTGAGAAACTCATGACTAAGCAGGTTTTACTCATAAAATCAGCTGAGACCTTGAAAACACACAAAGATCAGGCAAGAATGTGCAACGATCTGATTTAGCATGCTACAAGAAAATGCAATTTTCAAAAACTTTCACTTAATAAAGCTATGTGTTACTAACTGTAGCTTTAAAATATTTGGAACTTTTTTTGCACACCTTTAATTTATATGTATTTTTTCCTGTTACCATTATGCCTTTTGCTTTAGACATTTTACAGAAATCCAGCACCAAAAATATGGATTTACTAATTTATTCACAAATACTACTTACATTTCTAAATAAATCTTCTAGTGATGTCAACTATTTAACATTAACAAAAAAAATAGCAAAAGTAGCTAAATAACCATGGTTGATTATTATTGATAGTGGCTTTGTTAAAAAAAACAAATTGGGGCCAAAAACATGGGGAAGTCAAAATGCAATTACAATACAAAACTGTTCAAAATAAAGGCTTTGCTTATTCCAAAAACAATTTATAATAGGTTTAATGTTTTAAAATTCATCTGACAATCTAAGTGCAATGTCGGTTCAATACTGTTACATAGCACATAGATTAGGTTTCATTTTGTATGTCCCTCAAGCTTGGCCAATGCTACATTCTGAGATTTCTATTCAAACTGCATTTATAGTTACATTGATCTAGACTATAGGGAATAATAATGATGAAACTCAGTGAAACATTTGCCAATTAAGTCTCTGAGTATATCATAAGGGGAGGAAGAATCCTTCACAACTAGAGTAATTACAATTATATTTCCCCCTGGATTAAATCCCGTATTACATGTAATTTATTCAACATATTCCCATATACTTTTTATATCTAAAAACAAGTCTAACCTTTTCTTAATGATATTTTATTGTATCTGTCTTCTCAGATTACAGCCGCCAAGGGCATTACTCCATGTTTCGGCTTCCATTACTGCAAAAAAAATATTTTCTGCTGGTAAAATCATCCTTGCTGTAATAATCCTGTGTTATTATTTGCATGTAATCTTTTTTTGACAGCTACTTTGCAAAGGTTGTTTAAAGTAAGTATATCATCACTACATGCTATCCGCAGAAAGAGGCAATGGAAACAGATAAATATATACACAAGTGTTGTTTTTTTCCCTTTTATACTTACATTGCACTCACCATAGAGGACCTGCAGAACAAGAAAGTATATATATATATATATATATATATATATATATATATATATATATATACAGTAAACTCCAGATTATCCGGCACTCAATTAACCGGTACTCTCAAGCAGCCGACACCGGCATCAAATTCCCATTTTCAAAAAACTCCTGCTAAACCGACATAGGTAGTTTGAGACTGCAAAAAAAAATACCAAAGTTTTTCCTAATTGTTTTTCCTTGGCCTAAGTTGGCCCAGTTTAGGTGCTAATGCCTTTTTAAAGGTATTTTGAGGGTTTTGGGGTGTTTAAGGGCAGTTTAGTCCCTGTGGCTGCCAGATAACAGGGAGTTTACTGTATATATATATATATATATATATATATATATATATATATATATATTATTATCTTTTATTTGTATCGCGCCAACATATTCCGTAGCGCTGTACAGAGGAAATATACAACATACAATACTGGCGACAAGCAGAACATGGAGGGCCCTGTTTTGAGCTTCAAGTCATGTAAAAGTGCTTTTTCGCAAAGCACCCCACAAGATTAGACACTCGCCACTTACAATCTAAAGGTAAAGGAAGAGACAGAGACCTGGGAAGGGTAGATAAGGAAAAGTAAGGTTAGGAAGGAAGTGAGAGGTACATAGGAAGGAAGTTGTGAAAATAAAGAGTTTAGGTTATCCATTAGTTAGAGAGGGAAAATATGTGATAAAAAATGATTGCCACTATTATGTAATATGGTATCTGCCCCTAGTGGACAGGTGATGTAACCTGCAGATGGAAATGTCAGGAGACACATAGTTTAACCACAGCTTAAGTAGAAGTAGTTCATGGGAGAGTAAAAGAGGAGAGGAGGGCATGGGAGGTGAGATGGTTGTGTTGGAGACAAAAGGTGAAGAAGTTAAGAAGAGTCTGAGGAAAAGGCAGGAGGATATGAGGAAGAAGCACGCAAGAGGAAACATTGTGTAAAGGGTTAATAGGAAAGGGTAGCAGAAGCTGCTAATTGGTCAGGTATAGGAGATTATTGTGACTCAATAAATTAAAGCTAACAAAGGGTGAGTTGGATGAGGGGCAGGGAGGGAGGGGATTGAGCCAGGGAGAGAGTGAGAAGAAAACCAGAAGTATCTCAAAGCAAATGGAGATAATATAAGATGGGGTATAGTTTTACTGGCCACAACACATGGCTTAACAATCAATGCAAATGATGGGGGATGGTACAAAGGAAATACAATTACTGTATATACTCGAGTATAAGCCGAGCTTTTCAGTCCTTTTTTTAAGGCAAAAAAGGGCCCCCTCGGCTTATACTCGAGTCACTCTCCCCCCGTGTCTCTCTAACCCCCCCCCCCCGTGTCTCTCTAACCCCCCTTGACCCGGCGCCAGCGCGCATGTGATGTCACATGCGCGCCACGTCATTAGCATATACTGGGTGCCGGCACCCGGTATATGCTAATGACGCGGCGCTCATGTGACATCACATGCGCGCCGGGTCAAGGAGCGGAGGCCGGAGCACAAGCAGGTAAGTGAGGGGAGAGGGGGGAGGTATTTAGGGGGGTTTAGGTGGAGTAGGGGGCTTGAGGGGGTTTAGGTTGAGGAGGGGGGAGGGAATGAGACATGGGGGGGTAGAGAGACACACGGGGGGTTAGAGACACACGGGGGGTTAGAGACACACGGGGGGATTAGGTATTTAGGGGGTTTAGGTGGAGGAGGGGGGTTTAGGTGGAGGAGGGGGGTTGAGGGGGGTTTAGGTTGAGGAGAGGGGTTGGGGGGGTTGAGGTTGAAGAGGTGGGTTGGGGTTGAGGGGGGTTGAGGTTGAGGAGGGGGGTTGAGGTTGAGGAGGGAGGTTGAGGATGGGGGGTTGAGGATGAGGATGGGGGGGTTGAGGATGGGGGGATTGAGGAGGAAGGTTGAGGAAGGGGTTGAGGATGGGGGGGTTGAGGAGGAAGGTTGAGGATGGGGGGGTGAGGAGGGGGTTGAGGATGGGGGGGTTGAGGAGGGAGGTTGAGAAGGGAGGTTGAGGTGGGAGGTTGAGGATGAGGAGGGAGGTTGAGGATGAGGAGGGGGGTTGAGGATGGGGGGTTGAGGAGAGAGGATGAGGATGGTGAGTTGAGGAGGGAGGTTGAGGAGGGGGGGTTGAGGAGGGGGGTTGGGGTTGAGGTTGAGGAGGGTTGAGGTTGAGGAGGGTTGAGGTTGAGGAGGGGGTTGAGGATGAGGATGGGGGGGTTGAGGAGGGAGGATGAGGATGGGGGGCTTGAGGGGGGGTTGAGGAGAGAGGTTGAGGAAGGGGTTGAGGAGGGAGGTTGAGGAGTGGGGTTGAGGAGGGTGATACGGGAGGGGGGAAGAGACACAGGGAAGGGAGAGGTTGGAAGAGACACAGGGAAGGGAGAGGGGAGAAGAGACACAGGGAAAGGAGAGGGGAGAAGAGACATAGAGAGAGAGAGAGGGACACAGGGGGCAGCACATTTCCCATCCTCGGCTTATACTCGAGTCACTCATTTTACCCCGTATTTTGTGGTAAAATGGGTGCCTCGGCCTATACTCGGGTCGGCTTATACTCGAGTATATACGGTATATCTAGATGAAAAGTGGCTATGTCAGTAGATATAATAAACAGATATTAATAACAAATTTGCTAAATAGTCAGGAACAATGGTATATATATATATATATATATATATATATATATATATACAAATATATATATATATATATATATATATATATTTATTTATATATATATATCTGTAGTCAGAACCCTCTCTCTTGTAGCTGCTGGTTGTGTGGCCAAAGCTATAGTTTCTTGACCTGCTTAGAGGGCCAAGGGATACAATATTTTCTGGTGGGAGGTATGAGGCAGCATGCAAGGAGATGGGGTTTAGAGGAGGCTTATAATGGGGTATGGGGAAAGGGTGCCTCGAAGAATCCTAGGTACTCACCTAGAACATATATATATGTATATTTATATGGATATATTTATGTATGTATCTGCCCTAGGCCCTCCACTATGTCCCAGTTATTCCCCCCTCCACTTGCTATGTCCCCATCCTAAGATTATTGTACATATTTATCTAAATGCTTGTATATGTGTATTTAGAAAGTGTTAGGAAATCTTATTGCCTAAAGACATTTCTGTGCAAGTGAAAACAATATTACATATGAATACAACTGGCAATCTGAGAATGCCTGCTATTCCCTGAACATATGTCATCCTAAGATTTGCTGGCCTATGCAAAAATAAATCCCACTGGTAAGTTTTACAAAAAAGTTGGAGTTCTTTAGCACAGTATATTTCTTTGCAATTCAGTAACTATGCTGGCTGATTTTTCATTATTATATGATAATTGAAACTATTAATTAAGATCCCTAATGAAGTCTATACTCTAGATGAAACATGTTGGAGAGGCAGATATAGATAACTTAAACACCATTAATACAATTTTCATAGCACAAATTTAGCACTTTAAAATATTTTAATGTATTCATTTTGCTTGCTAATTGGATTAGTATGGTTTATATTATGCTGAGTGCAGCTTATGTTTTGAGTCCATGTTTTGTTTTATAACTATATTGTCCACTTAAAACACATGACTTACATGAGAGTAATTTAATTAAGTAACGTTGCACAAAGTAATCTGGTATGTGCTGCAGATCTGGCGCCACTAGGCAATTAAAAAAAAGTCTGGTCTATTGTGTGATAATATTCATACATAATAATGTCACACATAGATCACTCGTGTGATCCATATGCATGGTTAATGTGGATGCATGGAGCTGATCGTTATTACTCCGAAAAGATTAACTGTCTCATTTAAGCATTATTTAAAATGCATTGTCTACCCAAACGCACATCAGCTTTATTAAATCTTCTAATGTAGTTTTACAGTCCATTTTACAAACTACTGAAAAAGAAAGTGCATGAAATACTGACTGAGCTATTCAGACTTATCAGCTAAAGTGAGTAACAGCCATAGTGCTACAAGAATATATTACGGAGTTTAGGGATAAATTCCATTTACCACAAAAACATGGCTTATGTTCTAAGGGACAACAAACCAGCCAGAAAAACACCTTCTGAGAAATGCTGCATCTACAACTCCAATGGAAAGAAAAATATATCCATTCTATATAATCTAAACGTCTAGGTTACAAATATTCTGACGTAGCACAATGGGGTAACATTTTTAAAAACGCAGCAAGCTCCTCTCTAAGTATAGTTTTAAGAGAGAATGCCTTTAAAACTCTTGTAAGATGGTATCTCACTCCAGTGAGACTACAAACCTCAAATCCATCCCTGGATGGGAAATGTTTGAGGCTGCAACAAAACAGGTACACTTAGACATGTCGTAAGGGAATGCCCTAAAATCATTTGTATATGGAAAAAAAAATACTCTACCTTAGAAAAACTGTGGGGATTTTATAATCCCAAAGAAGCATTACTTGGACTTTTCATTACAAAACTCCTTATGGAATCTAATTTCCTAACAAATCATATTTAGCCTCCATAAGTGTCATAGCAAAAAGAAAGCACACACACAGAGTTCACACAGACAGAGAGCGCACACAGACAGAAAACTCAGGGAGCGCACACACAGAGTGCACACAGACAGAGAGTATACACAGACAGAGAATGCACACAGAGAGCGGACAGAGAGAGAGAGTGAATAGGCAGAGAGCTCAGAGAGAGCACACAGAAAGTGAGAGCACACAGAAAGAGAGAGTGAACAGAGACAGAGAGTGCACACACAGAGAGTGCACACAAACAGAGAGAGTGCACACAGACAGATAGAGTGCACACAGAGAGAGCACAGAAATAGAGAGCAGACAGAAAGCACACAGGCAGAGACAGCACACAGAGAGAGAGAAACAGCAAACAGACAGCACACACAGAGAGTGCACACAGTCAGAAAGTGCACACAGAGAGCACAAACAGACAGAGAATGCACACAGAGAGTGAACACAGACAAAGATAGCGAATACAGACAGAGATACCACACAGAGAGCGCACAGAAAGATAGAGGGCACAGGCAGGGAACTCAGTAAGAGAGAGTGCTCAGAAAGAGAGAGAGAGAGTGCACACACATAGAGCACACACAGACAGAGAGAGCGCACACAGAGAGAGCACAGAGATAGAGAGCAGACAGAGAGCACACAGGCATAGACAGCAGAGAGAGAGAAAAAGCAAACAGACTGCACACACAGAGAGTGCACACACAGAGTGCACACAGAGAGTGCGCACAGAGAGCACACACAGACAGAGAGTGCACACAGACAGAGAGTGGACACAGACAGAGATAGCGCACTCAGACAGAGATAACACACAGAGAGCGCACAGAGAGATATAGTGCGCAGGCACAGAGCTCAGTAAGAGAGAGAGCACAGAGAGAGAGAGAGAGTGCACACACATAGAGCACACGCAGACAGAGAGAGAGAGCACACAGAGAGAGCACAGACATAGAGAGCAGACAGAGAAAGCACAGGCAGAGAGCTTACAAAGAGAGAAAGAGCACAGACAGAGAGCTCACAGAGAGAACGTACAGAGAGTGAGCACACAGAGAGAAAGCACAGACAGAGAGAGAGCAAATAGTAATACCGTTATTTATGATGGCAAGTTACTAGTTTATTACATAAAATATAATAAAAATGTTTCCAACTGTTTCAAATTGACTTTAGAGCAAAGGTTGACTATACCATTTATAGAAATGCCAATGTTGCTATTCTTTAGATTGCCTACTGACATTTGGGACCTGAGTGGCACTTATGGGAACTTTTGACCATCCACCATTCAGGATAATGCCTATGGTTTGTAACCCCCTACATGGTTTGATGCCTGAACAGTACAGACCTGTGGTCTAAACCTGCAAGCACTTGACCCACAAACACTTTCCAATCAGCTCCCTCACCACCATTACCTGCATACAAGTATACAAGAACTATTGAACAGGGTACTCTTAGGGTCTCTCTGGATCAGGCTTATTATATTATGAAGCTTGCACTACAGGGCAGATGTATCAAAATAAGCCTTAAATGTCTGCACAGGGGTATACAACAGAAATAAGAATAGCAAATAACAAACAGATGTTACCTAGAATACTTACTTTTTGGCAACTGACATGTCTTGGGGCACTGTTAAGAAAAGTCTGGTTGATTGCAATGGGAATTTTTCTGCTTGTTTCTGTCTTTTCATACCACATTTATATAAATATTATTCCATCTCCCTATTTTCTTGCAAATTCAAAATGGAATAAAAATAAGAAAAACTAGAATTTAAAGTAAAATCTAACAATACAAGTTAGTATTGTGTAAAACTAGTAAAATAACATAATTTTCCAGCCAAAATATTCTAGTAATTATACACCAATGTGTTTTGTTAATTTGATCATTCGTACGGTTAATAACAAAAAATTGAAATAACATGCAGTAACTGAAACAATTAAATTATAATACACAGATGGCAAACTGAGAACTTTTATATTTAGAGAACATTTTTTGAAGCAAGGATCAACTGACACTTTAAATAAACTAACATGAAAGAAAATAAATTGTAGTTCATGGCTTTATCACAATTAAGTTAATCAAGCATGTTGATCGCAGCCAGCATAACAGGTGCGACTCAGTGTATTATCTAATGGTTCCTGTCCCTGAGCAGAATTAACACAGGCACCCAGTTCTCAAAACAGATTTATCTTAACTGCAGGCTATTTAAAAAGCAACAAAAAATACAAAGTAGAATAAATGATATGAGTAAAAGTCCCATTTCACAGTGCTGGCTACAGTTGGCCCCGTAGGCTGCTTCCTAGATACTGGAAAATGCTGGCAATTACAGAAGGCTTTTAACTGGCAACCACAAATCTTCCATGAGAATCGACAATGCACTTGATATACGTTTATCTGAAATCAATCACCTCTTGTATTAAATATTCATTCACTCTACTATCAAGTTAGCAAACCTGCATAGGTTAGCCAATGATTCTTTCACACTCGTAATTAAAAAAAAAAAATAGTTGGGTTCAAGGACAGGACACATCTAACAATCCCAAATGCTTTACTGGAGTGCCACTACCAATGACCCTCATTCAATTGCGATTTGGCCAATTGAATATGGCTCAAAAACAGCACATAACATATTTTTTTTAAATACGTTTTTAGTTAGTGAAAACCTTCCTTTTGGATAGATGTTTACTAACTAAAAACTTCTTCAAAAAAATATGTTATGTGCTTATTTAGACCCCTATTCAATTGGCCAAATTGCAATTGAATGAGGGCCAATGTATGGATAAACAGCTATGGAACATTCCTCCCTCCAACACTGCCTACAACCTTTCCATCTTAATCCGCCTTAAGCAATATATCTCGGCATGTAAGTAACACAGAAATGTTTGCAGAGTAAAACAGAAGAATAAAATATTCTGGATTTAAAGTACAGTAGCAAGTTTTTTAATTATGATCACTAATAAAATTCACATTCAGTGATTTAAAAATATGCAATATTCAAAATTAAACTTGCTTTTAAAGACTACTATAAGAAAAATGAGCTGAGATGTCTAGTAGGCAACAAATGTTTAAGGCACAATTTTGTATAAGCAAAATGCCCTCAATTGGTTGGGGCTTGCTGTGTTAAAGTGGTTACCCTTGGCAAAAAGCATCTGCTGTTGGAGCAGTAAATTAATGATTATTTGTCCTCTTATATAGCCAGATGTTTCTTAAAACCCTTTAGGCCAGCCAAAACCATCCTTCCCCGTGCTGGACCCTTCTGTCTAAATTAAGACAATCTAATCTTTGAAATTGAATTTAAAATTGAATATTGCTATTATACATAATTAAACAGGATTTTTTAATGATCAATGCATAATTAAACAACCAGCTCCTGGTATTAGAGCATTACAGTGGTCCATTAAATGGGAACAAGACAACAAAAATTATTCACACTGTTGCCCCAAGACCTAATTTTAGAACGTTATTAATTGTAAGATTAAAATGGACAGAAGAGCAGAAAAGGTATAACAATATGCAAAAGATTGGCAAAAAGTGGTAAAAGTAGAAAAAAGATTGTAAAATTGCAACAGTATTATGAGATGTCGCTAGAACTAAGAAAGGAAAGTTTTTTTAGACAGTTGAGAAAACACAACATTTTTTTGCCTGCCACTGTGATTTTTTACCTGCCATATGCTAAGAACACTAGTAGCAAACTGAACAATTTTTTTCTTAAAAAGATAAAGAGTATGGTTGTACAGACATATACTCCTCACATAGTCACCACTCTATTGCCATTATCCCACTGCACCTTGAAAAAGAACAATAGTCATTAAGCTTTAATACCTTACCCTGTTATCACTCATACCTTCTCCAAACTATCCCTCTTCTCATAATACTCTCCTTGTAACTCACACATGTTTCATCCCTAGCTCTCTGCCTCTTTGAATAGATCCAGCAGGAGGATGATGTTTGGTAAAGGGTCTCCTGGTGGCCAGATTAACTAACCACACACAAATAACTTGGTGGAAAATGTAGTGTTGTACTGAGATACCAACTTACAGCCTTATTAAATTGCGATTCGACCAATTGAATAGGGCTCTATATAAGCATTTTTTTTACAGAAGTTTTTAGTTAGCGAAGACCTTGCTTTTGGATAGATGTTCACTAACTAAAAACTTCTCTAAAACAAATGTGCTATGTGCTTATATAGAGCCATTTTCAATGGGCCAAATCACAATTTAATAAGGCTGTGAATATTCTGTCCTAAGAATTGAATGTGACCATAACTAATCTTCTTTGACACAACTTAATAAAATAACTAGTGACAGAATGTGAAATAACTTATTTTCTGCAATGATCAATTCAGACCAATACAATACAGTCCAATAAAAATAGACAAAGTGCAAAGTGCAGTGAATGCTGTAATGACAATTTTCCCATAGGAAATAGGCAGTGACTTATCTCTATGCCATCCAGACAGCATTCTTTTATGGATATATACTTTGCCATGTGTGAAATAAATATATTATAAAGAACTATTCTGCAAATGGGAAAGCATATTTTTAACAAAAAATATTGAGAAAAAGAATGAAAGTAAATTACTAGTTGTGTTTATGGGCATTATAACCCGCTATTCCAAAGACAGCTCATTGTATATTACATAAGAAGACTGTTAAAGATTACTTTTCATTTGAAAAAGCAATGTTGAATTTGGTAAAGTGATGGGCTATATAGTGAGAAGTTTCTAATAAGTGGGGGAAAACCTATTACTATTATTATTATCTCATTAATTAATTAACACACCTGGGTGAGAACTCCAGTGATTAAAGCTCTTCTTGAATTATTTTGGGGACCACCAAGCAGGGCAAAATCTGTTCTTAACATTAGCCAAGAGACTGGCTGGCTAAATGAAATGTGGTTCTATATTTTCTAGGGACTCTGTAACAGGACATTCGTTCCCTAATATAGTTTTATGTACTGTACAATGTTTACAGTTGTATTGAGACTACTTGTAATTATTTTATTTTATACATTTGTATTTTGTTATCCCTGGTGCCAATAAAAGGGAATACAACCTCATTTGGTCCAAAGAATTAGCCCCCTCGATTCCAAGGGTTTGCATTATTACTCACAGTCAGCCTCATTGTGATCTGGCACAGGGTAAATGTTTACTGTCTGAAGACTTCCTGATACTAGTTCAGCAGGGGTTTACTTGGGGCTGAGGGAACAGACATTGATTTTTCCACACGTTCACCATGTAAAGTCACTGGTACCTGAGTGGTTTGTTTTATCTAAGGAGGGAAATGTGAATGCTGTGTTTTACTGTAAAAAAATGTGTTTCTATAAACAGAAAACTAAGGAGTCATATTTCTGGCCTGTCACATTGATCTTTAAAGATCACAAACAAAGCATTATACCTCTTTTACGGTTGTTTATTCTCCTGAATCATGAGGACTATGGATCCTGCTGGGAGCTCCAGCCGACTGCTGTTGGAGGAATACTGATGGGAGATCAGAGGTCTAACCGTCAGTGCTTCCAGCTCTGGTCCAGCTGACTCTGTTCCATCACAGATAGTATAAAACCTTGCATTGAATACCTACAGAAAAAGTGCCTGTAGAACCAATTTAAATAGACCCTGGATTAGACTCACTAAAATATCTTCTTCATTTGCATTGAGACCTTTTTGTTTATTACAATATATCCACATCTATCTATTTACCATACACTACAATGAAAGGCACTCCCAAATGCATATTACATAGTATATCCAACACATGTCACATAGTTTATCTTATAACATAAGCAGCAGAACAAACATATTTTCCCTCTCGACTTATATTAAAATACTGATCACAAGGCATATGTCTTATGCAGTGGCTGAGCTAAAGCATAGAGGGCCTTAGTGCAAAAATAATTTCAGGTTCTCAGGTTCCCCCAAGGGGGGGGGGGTTGTAAAAAATATTTTTGAGCTAGGCACCCCAGGTATCAACTCACTTAGAGCCTTCCCCAAGACTCCTTCCCAAAGACCCCTTTCTATAACAGCATCCATCCCCAAGACCCTTTCCCATAGCTGCTCCCCCAAGACACATTTCATAGCTGTTCCTATTCCCTTACCTCCTGCATGCGTGAATCACACATGCATACATATACTATCTCTACATATCAGCCAGTCCCTCTCAGCAGCCATCTTCACATAGCACCCATTCCCTCTCAACACCCACCCCCACAGAGCACCCACCCCTCCCAGGATTCATCCTCACACAACACCCAACCCCTCTCAGCACCCACCTCACAGAACCCATCCTCCATGGTCTTTGCTGTCATCCAGCCCCAGTTTCCTGAACTACTCCACACTGACACTACATAAAATAAAATTAAATGCAAAAAAAAATGGCTCTGCCCCAATCCCAGAGAAGGGCGCTGGTGCGCTGCACCATCTGTACCCCTGGTAACTCCGCTCCTGGGTTAATGTGGGGAATATACAGCAGTGCTCCTCAACTCCAGTCCTCGGGGCACACCAACAGTTCACATTTTAGGTATATCCCTACTTGAGCACAGGTGAGCTAATCAGAGGCTCTGCAGGTGGTTAAACAGTTGGTGTGCCCTGAGGACTGGCGTTGAGGAGCACTGACATACAGGTCTGCCAAAAAGCTAAGAATCATGATAGGTCACAGAAGGTAATGGTTAAACTTATCTTAGTGATACACAGAAGATGTAACGGGCCTTGTGTCTCTGATTCTGGCAGCATTTCAAACAATGACCATCTCTACAAAGCTATATTTATTCCAAGGTTACTCTTGAAATAAGTTTAAATATTTTAAAAAGCATTCAAATCTAGTTATACATAGTAATAATTATTCACTTTTAAACTACACAGTTCTTGATTCAATCTATTGACTCCTTGTGGCACAAAATAGCTCTAACTTGTTGCACAGTATGTTAATTTTTCAGACATGATCCTAATACACAAGTGGTTTCCAAATAGGAGGTTAATCCATGATACAGATGTAGAAATTATAGACTGGTATAGCTAAGAGTAAGTATCTAGCAACAAACATTGAAGTTGATGTCACTGACAGAAGCTCTGGATTGGCATTGATCATTAAAATAATACGGGTCACTGTCCAAGGTGAATTGCATCCAATATTAAATCCAATAGAAGAAAAATAGAAAAACTCACATTGACTGCACACACAGTATGCCTTCGCTTGAACAGGACAAGGTATAACTGATATAATTGTATAGCTGCATTATTTCGGCCATTATTGATGGTGAAGATCACAAATAAAGAGATTTGCATGTGGATGCATAGTGTGGTGCCCATAGATGGCATGGGAAAGTGAACAAATGTTAAAGGACAAATGAACTGCTTTATAGTAATCTCTTTTGAAGATCTTGACTCAATATTGTGCAAAAAGTTGATTACAAAGTTTAATTTTTTTAAACTATAGATTTAAATTTCACTGAAAAGACCACTACAGATGAGGAAAAAAGACCATTGTTTGTCAAGTATATACCAAACTAACAGTACTAGTAGCTTATGTGGACATAATCAATTTTTGAGTTTGTTACATCAATTCCTGGGAACTGAATCATGAGAGTGTGTGTTTTGGCAGGGAAGAAAGATGTGGGGAAGGAGGGAACAGAGATCCTTTGTTAAGATAATCTGATAAGACTGAAATAGATACAACGCCCATATCTTCTCCATGGTACAGAAGCAGGCACTTTGAATCATTCACTCCAGAAATGTAAACATCCTTCTCACACACACAACTTCAACCAATTTGTCATAATCTCTTAAAGGTCCTGCAGAAGCATCAACATTACATTTTTCTACAATTTTTCTACTAGGTTTATTACTTTTGCTACTTAATTATGCTCTGAGTAAGACAAAGTTTTCAAACAACTATTATATTTTCCATTGTGCAGTGGTCCTTTAATGATGACAATTATTTTGTCCTTTTTCCTAATTGTAATTAGAGACCCTGGAGTGGAGGGAGGAATTGTGCAAACAGAAATAATCTGTATTCAGTTCTGTTGAAAGATTGTCATTTCACATTGCCACTTGACAATAATCTCAATGGAAGCGTAAGTACCCTCACCTTCAAGCTACTGGCAGACTAGAAGTTCAAGGTGGAATGGAGCCTCTCTAACATAAGCAGTGTTACATCAACTAGATTTAAGATTTTTTCTAAAATGCTTTTATGTTAATGTGTATTAATGATAATAGCCTCTTACATATTTCATAAGCAAGTGAAGTTTTTTTACCTAAATGCAGAGGTCCTTTAATAAAGCACACCATGGAAGTGTAAGAAACAGTGCGGATACTACTTCTCACCCATGGGTACCACCTTCTGTTCTTGTCGTCTCATCACCCTTTTGTTGTCCTAAACAAGAATGGATGGTGACGGTTCGCTGTCATTTCCTCCAAGAAGTGATCCTCTGGGCTTCCCTGCTTTTTCTAAAGCAATTTCTCATGCAGGCCACATTTTGGAGCACAGACCATGTCCTGGGTACTCTAGTCTGTGCCATGTACCATTCTTGCCTATAACCCAGATTACCCTGCCAGTCACCTGTTAATAACTACTTAATTGCCAACCAAACCTGGCCCCCCATTCAAGGAATAGCTTATCATCAGTACCCATGGGTCTACTTTTTGTTGTGCAAATACCAGCTTTACAGATGCTAACCTAAAAATCTGGTTATACATAGTAATCAGAGACATAGGTGTATATACCAAAAATGATTGAATTTAGAAAATAATAGCTCTTTAAATATAATTTGCTTTTTGATATCCAATGTCTATTTAATCGCATTTTAATAAGAAGTTTGAAAAAACTTGCAGAATAACTATATACCTCTAATGTTTGCTATGGATTGTACAGTGTAGAATATTTGACACCATTTTAGCATCCATCATTTTTATTTGTTAGCTTTATTCAAGAGAAATCATTGCGCTAGAAAGAAAGAAAATTACTTTTATATACAGAGAACGGCAACGATGCCCCCATGAGAATAAGATACTCTTGCCAACATAATCTTATTACTTTTACTCTGTTTGTTTTATAATTATATTTCTGTATTATGATTCAAAAAGCACAGTCGATTTAAATTTCAACTAAAAATCCCCACTGTGAAAACAATAAACTGGTCTTTTATGTAGTCTCCCCTTTTATAATATAAGCTAACAAGAAGCATTTTCCACATTCAACCTACAAATCATTAGCAAAGAATTTGAAAATATAAAAGACAAAACTCTTTCTTCTTTTGTTTACGCATCGCCCACATCTGTTTGATTTTATTGGTTTGAAATAGTTCCTGTTTTTTTCCTAGCCTAATAATTATATGGAATAAGGTTGCATTGTGCCGGTAACTGTAGCACAACATGACATTACTGTAGCAGAAAGTGTTGCTATAATTTAATGCTACCAGTAAATCTAAAACAAAAACAGGGTAATTTAGTAATAGCGTGACACAGCCCAGCAGGAGTTTTCTGATTGGCTACGACAAATCTATGAACAGAGACACACATTCCCTGGACTGCATTTAAGATCCCAGTGCATATTTAGTTGCAAGCATAATATTGGTGGAAATTTAATAAGCTGCATCATCAAATATTTATCTCATTCAACTACCTTACATAAGTCAGGCTTGCTGAAATCAACAGAATGTTTTCTGTTTTAATGAGCTTTCTGTAAAGAAAAGTCTCCTGTCAGTTTTTTTTTACATTATTTATAGTTGCTTTATCATGTCACTAGCGTATTATGTTGCACTTCACACAAAACGAGACAGAAAGCAATGTTTGTCATTTAAAATTTAGACTTACAGTTTAGGTATAACTAAAAATAACTCACTGATGTTAGGAGATTAAAGTCAGCAAAAAAATTGGCAGAGTAGATTGAAACTCATTGATGCATCATTTAAATATAGATCTGGTGAATTTAAAGGAAAAGGGCAGTATTCTTATAACAAATATTGAGGAACACCTAATCCCAGGCTTGTTGAACCACTAGAAAATTAAAACACCCCCTAGACCCATCTAGATGGTAACCTCATTAGTGTATGAATCTCAACTCCTGAACTAATATATAATACTATGGCCCCTATTCAATTGAGTAATTGTAAGTTACTGGAGCCCGTAAAGTAGCCGGTAAACTAATTTGCTATCCAATTGGTGTCTTTTAGCTATCTGCAAACGATCTGCGAGTTACAGGCTAAAATCCCTGCGGTTGTCAAAACCATAACTCCGACCGAGCTAAGCATTTGATCTTTCAAGCCCGTAAATGTTACAATCGCAAATCGCTATTCAATTGCTACAAATCCTCAAGCTTGCAAATGTTTTCACAACCATAAATGGCAAATATATAAGAAAATCCTACGAGTACCAGATAGGACTCGCAAGGGGGTTAAACACCTGATCGTAGTACTGTAAATGCAAATAAAACATCAATACTGCACTTAAAAAGAAGGGGAAAGCGATGAAAGACATTTGCGGAGATGGATTGCGAGTCCGATCGCATATCAGACTTCTAAACACTAATTTATTGCCTTTTAACCTCCATGTTTTATTGATGTCATGATGATGGTCTCATTTACTATTGGCGGTTTCTAAATCGGTAGTTAAGGGCTTAATTGATCATGATCATTCTCTGAAATGCTACTTACGGGTGCATGGTTTACAGTTTAAGCTTTAGGCCAGGTAGCTGCGGGCTTCATCAGTTGAATCGCTCTGTAGTGAATTTCAAGCCCGCAGACTTATGCTCGGTATGAAGGCAACTGCAATTGAATGGGGGACTATGTCTTGTCTGTCTTTAGTATCTACTTTTACACCTGTCATTTGAACAACATAATATGTTAAAACTTTATAAATAAATAAGTAATAATAACATAAAAACCTAAAGGGTAGGGCACAACTGCAGCAGTACAGTCCACACAACAGACTTCCATGATGCTGTTTAACCTAGTACAAGGGATTTTATAATTATATATTCTAATATAAGAAGAAATATATATAGTAAATAAATAGTACATCTGTGTTCACATTTGAATGTCTAAAACAAGTAAAAAAAACCTGCTTCCAGCTCAGAGTTCTGAGAAAAACAGTTATTACACTGCATTCTGGGAAGCTGAGCTGGGACATGCAAATGTGCCCACAAATGCCTCGCTCTTCAATCCATAGCTATTAGCAAACATGGCTTCCTTTAAGCTTATGCCTGCTGTATTACAGAGCTTTAATGCAAAGCCAAGGATGGATTGAACACAAGCTGAGTATCCTATCCATGTACAGCTGTTTCACGCTTACTGGCTATCATCAGCATGGAGCGGGATCTCAGCTTGTGTTGTGTACTTTATGAGTAGGTAGTTCATCACAACAATCATTTATAATATGGTGGGCAAAAGAGTGATAGAAGCCCTCCACCGTACAGTAGTACAGTAAATAAAAAGTAGATCTGTGTTTCTATAATTATATAATTGTTCTGTATTCCCTATACTATTATATTTACCTTCATGATTTCATGACAGTTCTAGGAGCCGAAACTGATTTGGATTCAGTGCATTTGAAAAATGTAATTTAAAGTTTACTGAAAGCTTTACATTTAACATTATTTGCTATCCAATTACATATATTTTATTTGCACATTTGTTTTTGCCTTTTCTGTAAGAATTAAGCTCTAATGGTCAAATAATGGTGCAGTCTGCTGTTTATAACAATGTGGAACTGTATTAATATGAGACACATTGTCCTGATGTTAAGCTTTGAATGACTATTCATTTGAACAAACTCTACAAATACAAACTTATTATTTGTATACATTTGTATTTATAAAACTTGCAAAAACAAATTGGCATTCAACTTAGTAGATGTCAAGATACAGCACCAGCTGGACTGGCCACAATCAGGAACTCAAACCAGTTAGGTCCTTTTGCCTTCTGTGGATTGTTTTTCTCAACACTTGAGTGGGTTTAACAAGAATAGTGCAGTACTCGCATCACCAGTACTGTACATTTTCAGTATTTTGTTATGCCTTACAGAAGAACCACAGTGAAGGGATGTTTTGATAAATGTTTTGTGGGGTTGCAGGCCATATCACATTTGGGGGTCTATGATACAATCAGGGGCAATCAGTGAGTGGTTGAGCCAAGGAGCTGTAAGCAGAAAGAACACTTGGTAATATCCAGAAGTACCCAAAAAAGTTATCACCTATTTCTTGTTTTCGCAAACGGGACACCGGGCATTTGCCTCTATCTTTGCCGATTTGGATCTTTGCCGATAATGTCTATTATCCTGGGCAGATAGTCCGATTATGAGTGAAGTCATCCAGGTATGCATGGGTGAAAGGTTGGCACCCATGTAAAAGCATGAATTGGTGGATCCCAAATGGGATCATAAAGGCCGACTTGTTTCTGCTAGGGAAATCTGCCAGTATCCGTTAGTCCGGTAGAGAGTAGTAAGGAATTTTTTTTCACTTGAGGCATCAGGTAAGCATCAGCAGTGATCTTATCATTAACTTTTCAGTAGTCCATGTAAAACCCAATGGAGCTGGTTAAAAGGATGATGATCATGGCAACAGCAATATCAGTTCCTGCAAATAGATGGGAAAGATGTGAATGCAGTGACATATTTTATTTTCCTGGGATCCAAGATCTTTTTAGATGGCAACTGTAGCCATGAAATTAAAAGACGTTTGCTTCTGGTGAGGAAAGCTATGGCAAGTTTGGACAAGCTAGTAAAAAGTAAATATATTAAACTATCAACAAAAGTTGGAACTACGATATTTCCAGTAGTAACATACAGCTGTGAGAGCTGGACGATAAAGAAGGCAGAACGTCGTATAATTGACACCTTTGAATGGTGGTGTTGGCGAAAACTACTTAGAGTCCCTTGGACTGCAAGAAAATCCATTAAATCAGTACTTCAGTAAAACAAGACAAACTGTCCACTAAAAGGTATGATCATGAGGCTAAAGCTCAAATATTTTCACCTTATCATGAGACGATAGGACACCATAGAAAAGACTCTGATGCTGGGAAGGTTTAAGGCACAAAAAGAAGGGGACGGCAAAGGCAGAGATGGATAAATGAGCTCACTGAAGCAATGAACATGAAATTGGCGGGGCTAAAAGGGGCAGTGACTGAAAGATGTACCAGGCATGATGTGGTCCATAGGGTCACAGATAGTCAGACATGACTGAACGACTAAACAACAATTTCTGAATTATTCTGTGAGGTTCCTCCCATCGACATCTGCAATTTATTCTGTAGATTTAGGACTAGTACCAATACTGATGAGTGCAGGCATTCTGCTGTGCCTGGGCAGCCACCAAATGCTCCCTAGCTAACCTGGGGCCTCATTCTAATCAGGGCCATAAAACGTCTGCAAGTCTACAATTTCTTGCGGCAGGCTTACAGCCCCGCGTAGCGCTACGTCTACGCTGGTATTCCCATGGGCTGTGCCGCAAGGACGTCCTCTTAAGGACGATCACAAGCCATGCAATTGGCCGTAGGCAGTTTAGTGCTTGAACAGGATCAGGCCGTAACTTGTGTTTTCAAGGCCGCAATCTCAGAGAAATGTAACCGCAAATTTAAAATCAACACAGCCCTATAAAGCACTGTAAATGATGGGCAACACAATGGGTAACATGGGGATTAAAGGGACAACATTCTCAAATTGGTAAATCGCCACAATACAATACTTGATTTCATGTTTAAGTTATGTCCAAGGTTCGACTGGCCTAAATAACGAGTTACAGGCTTGGTGGTTATTCAAGCCCTTCGGACTTTGGACATAAATTAAACGTGAAATTGGCAATGTATTGTGGCAATGTGCCAGCTTGAGTATGTTGTCCCATTAATCCTCATGTCACCCATCCCATCATTTACAGTGCTTTACAGTGCTGTCTTGAATTTATATTTGCATTTACAGTGCTCCGAGTTTGGGCCTTGAACCACGAGTCACGGTCTTGCTGCCGTGAATAACGAGTTACGGGCTTGAAGGTCATTCAAGGCCATAGATCTTACTTTCAAAATGTAGCACTTCGTAAGCAAATAAAAAAGACATCCTGTACTTTTATTAAAAGAGAAAGTGATGTTAGGTCTTAGAATTAATAGCTCCACACTCTCAAACTCGCAAATCGGCAGAAATAACCACTTTTTTGCATGTTAAATTTCCATCATGAAATCCTATGGGCTTTAATCGCCAAGGCTGGAGGTTGGATTCAAAGGTCCTAGGGGCTTGGATGTTGAAGCCTGTCGGACTTTATGACGAAAATTTAACATGAAATAAACTTTTTTTATTTGCCAATTTGATAGTGTGGGAATGTTGTGCTATTAATTCTAAGACCTAAAATCACTTTCACTTCTAATAAAAGTACAGGATGTCTTTTATATTTTGCTTAATTGGTGCTACATTTTGGAAATAAGAGCGTTGCGGGACCTCTTTGGTTTAAGTAAGCTGAGGCTCGGTTTTAGCGATTTACAGGCTTGATGGAAGGGTGAGCGTAGCATTTGAATAGCGAATTGGGCTTTCTGGCGGCCGCGTAATATCAGAGGCTTTGAAGGAAGTAAGCTGAGATTGAGCTCATCGCAAGGGATCGCAAAAAATAGACTGTTTTGTCCATAGTGGGAAGAACTTAAGAATAAGGAGATCTATCTTAGAGCAGAGATTCAACAGAGGGGGGATGGCATACCCGTCAATCTCAAAATTTCAAGACACAATTTTGACATCATATGTTATTGAATGGCATCAAGATAGTGCTGAAAATGAATGGGTTCAGATAGAAAATTAATGTGCAGGTTTAGGAGAGCTTGGGAAAATTCTTCATCAAGAAAATCCTACAACTGTAGCGACCTTTTCAGAAGGTACACTGATAAAAAGCAATATAAAATTATGGAAAAAGTTGAATAAAAAATATTGATTAATATATTTTCCGAGTCCAATTCTCCTTTTAGAAATTCTGTCAGCTAAGTTTAAATTAAATGGGGAGATAAAATGTAATAGACACGAGAAACTTAAAATAGGAGAACTATATGTCAACAATAGAATTGGAACCTTTGAAGAGATAAAAATGAATATCCCTAGTATACTGGCAAATTGCCTCAATTATGGAGCATTATGTTCAAACTTGAAAAGCTTAGGTGTTGATTTTTTTAGAAATATGGAAGAAACCTCATGTGAAAAATTGATAAGAACGAGAGACTATAAACATTTAACATCAAAAATGTATAATATAATGAGAAAGAATTTTGAGGAAGTAAAACCTAATAATTTGCTCAAATGGGAAAAAGATCTGGGAAAGGAACTCCCAATACAAAATTGGTACAGAGCATTAAAGGTCACTGAGTGAGTGATAAAAAAATGTGTCTTTAAAGAGAGCAACACTGTAAAATTATTAGGTGGCATTTTGTCCCTTCAAGACTACACCAAATCGATAAAGTACAAAATATCAATCTTTGTTGGAGGAATTGTGGTGAGGAAGAGTCGTTCCTGCATATATGGTGGGGATGCCCTTTAATCCAAAATGTTTGGAGTATACTTTCTTCCAAGTTAACTAAGATCATCAAAGAAAAAATAACATTGACCCCTGAGATCTCCCTACTACATATGTTTCCTGATACATTAAATGGCGATGTTAGAATGTTTTTGATTTAAACACTTATAGAAGCCAAAGCACTTATAGGAAGTAATTGGGAACAAAATAGTGTTACAACCTGGATGGAAATAACTAATAGATTGGAAAAAAATTACTTAGTGGAAACAGAAATCAGTGACTTGGGTATTATAATAAACAAGAAATTAAGGTGGAAAATTTGGGAAAAGTATAGGTCCGAAATTTATAAAGACTAAAAACTCTGTATTAGAAAATAATGAAAACCGAGAGATTTGTCTTGCCTTCCACCTCGCAGATGCCTGGCCTAGAATTAGGCAAGGTTTAAATTAAGAGATTAATTAAAATATTGTAATCCATGTACGAATGGTAACTCAGGAGATATTTATATTGATGTTATAAAAAATGTCTATATGATACGATTTATAATATAATGCTTAATGAAAAAGAGCTGTAATAATCAGGAACTATTAAATTGTTTATTCTTGAGTCAAGATGTGTATGGAATGGTTTCCCTCTTGCCAACTTAGATCTAGCAAAACTGGGAGAAGTTATGTAATGTAATGTATGTTGTGGTTGTGTTTAGCAATGTATGCTATTTTTTTAAATATTGGCATTGTACCAAAAAACTGAATAACCTATTAGAAAAAAAAAAAAGGAATACACCAGGAAATCACCTGACATCATCTCTGCCTCACTGTAGAAGGGGGCCTCCATGCTGGACCTAGAGGTCCTAACATTCTAGTATCTGGGCCCTGCACACTAAACTTGCTGTAAAAGTGAAGGGACTAGAATTCAGATGAAACCAGTCACCAATCGCCAATGTCATATGGCAGGGTGGGCTCCTTATCCACAATTATATTTATTTACTTGCTAACATCTCAAGATTAAGGGTAGAGAATTAGGAACAAGTTATCTCACTCTCCACAGGTGACATAGATCTCACCCTAACTATTAATCCACTGTCACGGACCCCTTTTTCTGTTCCTGGATCTTAGCCCATTGAGCCACCATAAAGGACAAACTGCTTTGCCCCAGCCACTGGACTATGTGCATAAACAGCTCCATTGTATTGTAATCTATTTTGGCCCATTGTTTGCCAGATAAAGTTAATGTATTCTATTTGATGTCTAGATAACTAGACATGGAGACAGCATTATGTGTATAAGAGGGGT
Source organism: Discoglossus pictus (assembly GCA_027410445.1). Taxonomy (NCBI): domain Eukaryota; kingdom Metazoa; phylum Chordata; class Amphibia; order Anura; family Alytidae; genus Discoglossus; species Discoglossus pictus. The sequence continues at coordinate 165,377,285 of CM050169.1, forward strand.
TGCCAGGATGCCAGACTATTAGACCCCATGTGGAGTCAATCTCCTGTGTTTGTTTGCCACACCCTGTCATTGTTGTGTTGTATACACCTCCTCTGTATCTAACCCTTATAAATATTGTTGACTTACGTATCTACATATTGCTGCCTCCTTTACAGTTCAATTTCTCACCAGTTATCTTCAATTAAAAATCGATTAGATGACTTGGATGAATGTAGATGCATTTTGGTTTGGAAGAATTGAATGTGATACTGTTAAAGGCTAACTAGAGGGATTACAATGGAAGCTTTCAGGATCTCATAATCCCTCTGTCTGGCAAGATATGAATCCTTTACTTGTTTCTTATTGCAACCCAGTCAAAGTCTTTGTATTTATTCTCAATAATCTACAAGCCATAAAAAATACATTTGTTGGTGGAAGGAAAAAGGTTCATGATCAATCTAGCCCTCGCATACAACAAAGTCTGGGAAGGATAGAAATGCCCAATATCAATACCTATTATGAAGTCTCCATGGTAGATCTAATTTTGAACAGGAGATTAAACCTCTCACTCACAAGCTAAGCAACAATTGTATGCACTCAGGTAGTACAAGTTCCTTTCAGTGACATGCTATTGACTTCATAGCAACAAGAAAATAATTCATATAACCAGCATGAATCATACTAGTCTCGTGTCTTAAATTGCAGGACTTCTCTACTGAAGAGATCCCTTTGCAATTGTCTCATCCGTTATTCTTCAGCTTGCCATTCCACACATTATTTTGCAATAATTGATATCCAAAAGTACATAGCACTTAATTTCAACGTACAAATCTTGAGATTTGTTACATAAACACAGATATCCACTGCTTAACTACTGCCTACATCCCCTGATCTTCATGATCCCCTGTAAAAACAGCCTTCTCAGGGACAACAAATGATCTCAGTATATTATGAAGAGCTATTAAGTACCAACTTGTTTCTAAAATACAAACCAATTATTGCATGGGGCGTACCCCTTCCAGCTTCTTAAATGGAAGAATGCACTACATCATCCTAATGTACATGGCATAGAGAATTAGATTCCCATTTATATATTACTAGCGACTTGCCAGATAAAAATCACGGCAATAAAATTTTAAGCCTGGCAATGCTGTTTGCCATAAAATGCGAGGATATGGCCCCTCTGAGCACCTTCGGCACTTATTGTGAGCCCCGCACTTAGCACCTCTTTCCCCGTCTACTTTACAGGCCCCGAAATGAGGCTCATTGTGTGCCTCTCCCCCTGTGTACTTTATATGCCTGTGTAGTTTAGGGGCCTAATGCATTGGGTTGAGTGTTACTGCCTCGGTTCAGTGTTAGTAGCTTGAGTTAAATGTTACTGCCTTGTACTAAGTGTTACTGGTTTGTGTTAAGTCAACGTCTCGCCTCGTTTCAAGCGTTACAACAACTCGCAGATTGACAACTATTATATGTGATTTGCACCTGGTGATAAACAGATTGACTAGAGTGTTCTTTAACACTTTAGCATTATGGTATAGGACTTATAAACTAAGAGGTACTGTGGCTCACATCTGGTAAGCATGAAACAAATTACAGGGTGTTTTGATGTTATGTTTAGTAGGACCACTGCTCTACATATTCTCAATAAAATCAGTGTGTCAATATAAAATTAATCAATGTACATTTTAAAACTTACTTTTTTTAGCATTGTTCTTTTCTGTACCCCCCGTTATGTGAAATATGATCTGCACAAATGGCTGTCTTCAAAAATGTTCGGACCATTTGAGGTTTCCCTGCTATATCTAGTGCAGGGAAGATGGCAGATCAACAATATTATCAGGATGTCAGATCCCTTTCATGGCAGATCCTCCATCACCCCCTGGATACCTGATGGGGAGTAGAGAGAGCCTTATCTGCTGAAGTCTAAAACAGCAAACCGTAATTTTTTAATGCTTTTTTTATATTTGTTCTACAAATCCTGATGTTATTGCTAATCAGTAAAAAAATAAGCAAATTAAAACCTATCAGTGGTCTATTAACAATCTAGAAACCTACCTTGGAAACTGTATTTTCAGGTCAATCCCGTATTCATTTGACACATTATATCTAGAAATATTTTCCTCACCTTAAGCTATTCTTGTTGCATGTCCTGCTTGCAAACCAATTTATTAGTTGCTTCGACCTGCACCACACTTAAGGGTTACTTGACCAGAGTACTTGAATGCAGTATGCAATCAGCATGGAAAAATAATGTTATTGTCACTGCAAGGTATACCAAGGATTAGTTTATTACATATGTATGCAATGATATGCTGGACTGAAATTGGAGCCACAACTGCTTTGTTTGTTTACCTGTACTATCAGGGGGTAGAGCTTGGATACAGATAAGATTTAATTTGCATATTCATCTTCTGTCATCCTATAACCCTTTTATTGGACTTACAGTAAAGGTTTAAAATGCACAATTTGTGTGGAGGAGAGGGTTTAGAGTGTGAGGGGTAGCAGGTAAAGGACATTTTTTTTTCTTTTGAGACATGCTTTGGGGAAAGAAAATATAGAGACCATGACACCCGACAAATACAGGGAGCATGAAAACACTACAACCCCATTTTTACTGTACCACAAGAGGTAAATTATAAGTTTCCACAAGAGAGCAAAAAAAATTAAATTGTTTATTGTTTATTAAGTCTTAATCCTCTAAATGAAGATAACTATAATCTTAGTGTTGTAATGTATTCCATTTTTAAGTCTTTGTGTTTGTTCTTGACGCTTCTGGAATCCTTGCTTGTGCATGCACTCACCTGTCAATATTATAATTTTGTTTTCCCAATACATCAGGGTAACAGATTTAACAATATGAGCAACATGTTTCCATGCATTCTTTTAAGTAACTCGGCTTTGCTTACAGCTGCTTGCTGGGATAATGTAGCCAGACCTAAGAGAAAATCTTTTTTACCTTCAGATTGTATTGTTGTAGCTGCTAGCGTTAATGCATGCAGAGAGGGAAAAAGCCAGAGGAAGAATTTGCAAGAATCCTTTTTGTAATGCTTAACCCACTCACCTTTTAAAACTCATTTTCCTTTGTGCAGCATTTATTTAACATTAACCTATATAACTGAGAAACATTTTGAAGTTTGTATTTATCCGCTGATGATAATTTTAAGGAGCAACATTTTTGGGCATAATATTTCTTGTTCACCACAGTCTCTTTATTATTGTGTATAGTATACTAACACAAATATCTATTATCTGTTCTGTTAGAACATCTGAGTCCATAAAAAAATAATAGTAATATAAATGTTTTTGCCTTAAGAAGGGGATTGATAAATAGTGACCAGGAAAATCTAGATAAGCAAAATGGAACAAATGTGGTAGTACTATACTCCATTAAATATTTTTTTTTTCCAAGACGAAATCCCCCAAATAAATGTTAATAAAGCACCATGTCCTGATTGAAGACACCCAAGGGTACTGGGGGAACAGGGTTCCTCTAATAATCAAGCCATTATTTCACATTTTTCAAGACTTGTACCAGATGACTGAAGAATAGAGGTGATACTTTTATTTAAGAAGGGAGCTAAAGTAAATCCAAGGAACTATAAACCTGTAAGTCTTACAACTGTAGTGGGTCAGCTGTTAGAAGAGCTGCTGATTTATAGTATACAAGCTTTTGATACAGTTTCATAGTATACAAGCTTTTGATACAGTGCCACATGGGAGACTATTGCACAAAGTAGGGATACAGTAATTGGGCATCGAAAAAAGAACCGGCAGAAAGTAATGTCTCCATATTTGATAATGACACTATTTTGTACAAGGTAATTAAATATGAAAATTATGTTATTTCACTACAAAGGGACTTACATAAATTAGAAGAATGGGCAGCCAAATTGCAGATTAAATGTAATTCAAATAAATGGAAAGTTATGCATTTGGGATAAAAGTATGCCATTTATAATCTAAAGGGAATTAATCTAGGGGTATCTTGATAGAAAGATAGAAAGGGATTTAGGATTGGTACTGGACAACTACCTATGTATGTGCTCAATGCCAAGCAGCATCTGCAAAGGCAAGTAAAGTATTTTCATGTTTTAAGGTTATAGAAGCTAATATATGTCTTGTACTATATAAATCCGTAGTACGCCTGCATTTGGAATATGGAGTACAATTATGGTCACCCCTTCATAAACGGACATTTTAGAGCTGGAAATATACAGAGAATGGGAATGGAGAGACTAAGCTACAAAGAAAGAATAACCAAATTAAAAGAAGATGCTTAAGAGGGGAAATAATTACCTTATATAAATATATCCAGGATCAATATAATATTTTATCAGTGGAGATTTTTGTGACAAGAGGTTTTCAACTGGCAAGAGGACATCCTTTTAGGTTAGAAGAAAAAACCATTCCACCTTAAAAAGAAAAAAAGGGTTCTACTCAGTAAGTGCAGTCAGATTGTAGATTCTTCAATCAAGCCGGATCGCCTGCCTAGTCCAGGGCAGAAGATTGAGGACCAGTGCATTGTTAAGTAATAAGTAATTAGTGGGGGATTAGTTAATTAGGGGGTTTGATAGGTAATTAATGCGGGGTTGTTTGGTAATTAGGGATGTTAGGTAGGTAATTAGGGGGTTAGATAAGTAAGTAGTGGGTGTTGTTATTTAATTGCGGGTTCGTTTGTTAATTGGGTGGTCAGTTAGTTAATTAGGGGTGTTAGTTAATTAGGGGGTTAATTAGGTAGTGGGGGTTAATTAGTTAATCAGGAGTTCATTAGGTAGTGGGAAGGTTAATTAGGTAGAGGGTGGGTTACTTGATATGTATTAGTTTATTGGGGGATAGATTAGGGTAGTGTAAAGTTGTGCTTTTACTTAGAGTTACATGAGGGTCCTGGTGGACCCTCATGGCATTTATAGTGTTAATATTAGACCATGTGGGGTCTGTAGAGACCCTCATGGTATGTGAGTGGTTAATTCTTGTCTCATAAGGGTCTATATAGACCTCTGAGGGACATAGGGGGATAATGAGGGGTTCATGAGGTCTGTACAGACCCCCATGTGCGATAGAGGTTCATTGTAGGTTGTGCAAGGGTTAATGATGTAGGCCCTGCAGGGGACCTGATCGAAACCCCGCAGCATGGGGGGATTAATTGTAGAACCCCTCTTGCATGAGTTAACTTTCTTTTCCATGGGGATATAGACGGGGTGATGAGACAGTGAGCAAGTGTAGGAAATTACTGGGGATTCCTTTCAGGGGGGATTAAAATGGAAGGAATCCCCAGGGCATGATATTCTAATTGTCGATTGGTTCCTAGAGTTGTTTCTCATACGTAAAGCTTGGTTTGGGTACCTCCCACATTGAAAACTCTTACAAACAAGGCAAGGGTTCTTGGATGTGGGCTGAGTGCACTAATGTAAGGAAGCAAAATATATACTTAGGGCCATATTCATTTGAGGTTTCAGGTGAACATACACCACTCTTCTCTACTCTAACACATCAGGAAGGGCTGCAAAAACATAAGGAGGCTGTACAGAGGCACGGGGATCAACAGCCAACTCACCTCCATCAGGGGTAATCTCCGCCACGCCCATCCTGGAATGTCCCACGCCATTGCTGGTGGCCATGTGCCAAGATGTATACCCATTCCCATTTGGTGACCTCCCATTATGTTTTGCTTTTCATCAATTCAGAGTGTGGTGTATGTTCCCCTGGTCCCCTTGTGGATTGCTAAGTGGTGGTGGTGAAGGGGCTTGTATACCTGAATGAAGCTGTGAGCTATACCATGCAGGGCCACTGTAGGTGGGGACGTCATAGCAGAGAGGTCAGACAAATCCCAGTCCACTAGAGAAGGAACTGGCAACCCACTCCAGTATCACCTGTCATATTTTTAGCAGGCACTCAGTGGAATGTTGATTGATACTCCACAATATCACTAATTGATCATTTGCATGTGTATTTGCCCTTTACGTTGATTATATATAATATATATTATTATATGATATATAATGCTATTATGACTATTATTATTGTTATAAGTATTGATCTATTGCATAGTACCTAAGGCTCATTAGTTTACATACATATGAATGTGACACATATGTGATATAAGTGGATTTCCCATAACTCCAAACATTGAAAACACACTGACACAGTTAGAATGGTATAACAAAGCTTCATTTCATACACAGAGCACAATCAGAAATGGACAAGTCTGTGCATTAATATCTTGGGTGTGGTGTGGCAGGTTCCCGGGAGAGCGAGAGGCTTGGGGGAAAATGGGGATACCTACAGGGGGTAATGTGAAGTCTAGAATAATCAGGATGCATAGCACCTACCAGGGTCACATGTGGTCACTACACAACTGCAACCAGAATCTGATGAAAGAAAGGATCATCAGAAATCACTCTATTTAATTGAAGGAACCATTAATGTGCATAGCACTTACAACCTGTCTAGATCTGTTCAATGAAACAGATGATTCAACCTCTGGACTGTGTAATCCAATCCAATTTCACACATACAGTGTGGTGAAAAAAACTAAAATCTGAAACTATAAAAAGGCGGAGGAGGATAAAAAAGCTAATCAAGATGCATGTACAGTACAGTGCTAAATACTGTAACAATATACCAAATATACCAAACCTGATTCCCATCTGCAAGCATTACTGACTATAAGCTAGGTCTCTGGATAATCAGCAATATGGGAAAATACCCATTAATACGGAGAAGACACAAAGGTCAGCAGCCAGATTCAATGACACTTACATCAGACCCAAGGATTTGTTCTCAGACCGATATTGAGGTCAGGAGCACATGCTTCACCGCCTTAGCGGTATTAGTCTACATTTAAGCTAACAACAATCAGAGATATAAGGCTAAATGATAGCTTTAAAATTGTGGGCTCTACATGTTAAGGGAGGCTGTCATTGAAGGAATGCCTACCTGAGAGGCACTGGGAAAACCTTACACCTCATACGTGTCCTTCACAATGCTTGCAGATGTAGAAGATGCCTTCATCGACCTGAATTGTACCTAAAACAAAGAAAAAGGAAAAAAAAGACAAAACCTACAAAATAAGGCCTTAAAAATCATAGGGACTGCAGCATCTCTTCTCAACAGCATTCCTGAGGGACCATCAATTGGTGACATGTTCAACAGAACACTACGTGTCCACGGTGGGCCTGGTGCTAGGGCCACCCTGCCATAACCCACCACTACAATCCCATCCTCCTCCTCCTGCTCTTCCTCCACCTTCTCCTCCACCACCTCCTCAGCCTCCTCCTTCTCCACCTCCTACTTCGCCTTCTCCACCTCCTCTCTCTCCTCTATCTCTTCCTCAGCTCTCCTCTTCTCCTCCTCCCCACCTCTCCACTCCTCTCCCCTCCTCTCTCCTCCCTCCCTTATAATCACAAAAAGAAAATATGGATAAATACAAAAGGTGTTGCTGTATATATAGGATGGAATAAAAACATGTGTATTATGTGTATTTAGTAACTGTTGGGGGATGGGGTGTGGGGGATAGGATGGGTGTGTGTGTGTATGGAGTGACTTAACTCTATGTGTCTCTTTGTGTGTTGTTTAAATTATGTGTATTGCAATTATGTGTAATCTGTTAATATGTGTAATCAAGGATTAAGTGTAAAATTGTATGTAAGAGATTATGAACAAAACCGCAAAATACTTCTCTCCAAACTCTCCTGCTCTCTCTCTGACTCTCAAAATCCACCAGCTCCGGGACCTGCGTGCTACTTTGAAAGAAAATACAACACGGTCAACGCATGGGCATATAATCTCCCTCTGTCAATCATCCCTGACTAGACCACTTTATATTGGCTGAGAGGCCTGTGTCGCATTAAGTTATACAGTGATGGATCATAAGGGCCGATCGCATCTAGGCCAGCCCCTTAACAGTTTGCGGCCATGGGAGGGATTTACTGTATGGGCTTGAGGCTTCGGCTAGTAACCTGCGCCATTGCTCAATTGAATAGAATCGCAATCAGAGACGAATGGGAGCCCGCAACACACCAGCAGACATTCGTCCGTCTGAGATCGAGTTGCGTGCTTGGAATTGAATGTGGCTCTTAGTGTTGTAGTTTAGGGAAAGAACGCTCCCACAGCCGTTTTTTGGAAGTGCCCTAACTTAGAACACTTGATTTTGAGGTAACTAAGTATGGATAGCGTGAATCATGGGAATTGTATTGGAAATTAACTTGGTACCTATAAAAACATTGACCTGACCTTAGCAATTAGCTCCATATAGATATTACAACATTCATTCATATACACTTCAATCTTCACTCTAAAATACAAAGTGAACCTTGTACACACTCATATACTCAGATTGGATCTAATACACTTGGCAATAAAGCTCCTTCTCATGTATATCAAAGAGCATGAACCTACCACATAAAAGGGCAGATAATACATATTTAAACACTCTATTCAATCAGGGCAAGAGAATACAAATATTTATATTTAGGTTAGGATATTCAGAATACCCAAGAGTTACCATCCTGGGTCTGTAAGATTTACTAAAGAAAATCTATTTGTAAGCATCTGCAACTTTCTTTGAAATTGTTATGTTCTGGCAGCACATGGCAAATATGATTAGAATTTGTGATAGTTACTGTGATATATATTATAATGCATGATAAACATTGACTTTACATATCATTGAGAAAATAGACTTTTCACCATAAATTAGATGGTGAATTTTCTAGTCACTGATTGCTATATCTTAGGTTTAGTAGGTACACCTGATGAATTTCTTGTCTCCTATGTTTAGTAGGTGCACCTAATAAATTTCTTGTCCGTAGTTGCTATTTCTTATGTTTATTAAATATGTTTTGTTGGGGCCCTAAAACTCACACACCATGCCCTGTTAATTTTGAAGCAGTGAGAGGTTAGAGATCAGACAGAGAATACATAGAAGAGCTAGCTGAGTACATCTAGAGGTCTCTCATGAAACACAGAGATCACCAGCTCACTAGTAGCACCATTAGTGCATCCAGCCTAGTATCTTACTCAAAACAGTGATTCCTATATCTCACTGCACCATTGGTGAGTGCAGAACACAAGAGAAATGCCACTGTATGACTGTTTAGGTCTTTTTAAAATCTTCTATAAATGTATTATGATTTTATCACAGATTTATAAAATAAAGATGCTGGTATTATTTTGTGATATATATATACAGTATCTCACAAAAATGAGGACATCCCTCACATTTTGGTAAATATTTTATTATATATTTTCATGTGACAACACTGAAGAAATGACACTCTTCTACAATGTAAAGTAGTAAGTGTACAGCCTGTATAACAGTTTAAATTTGCTGTCCCCTCAAAATAACTTAACACACAGCCATTAATGTCTTAACCGTTGGCAACAAAAGTGTGTACACCCCTAAGTGGAAATGTCCAAATTGGGCCCAAAGTGTCAATACTTTGTATGGTCACTATTATTTTCCAATACTGCCTTAACCCTCATGGACATGGAGTTCACCAGAGCTTCACAGGCTGCCACTGGAGTCCTCTTTCAGTCCTCCATAATGACATCACGGAGCTGGTGGATGTTAGAGACCGTTCACTCCCCCACCTTCCGTTTGAGGATTCCCCACAGATGCTCAATAGGGTTTAGGTCTAAAGACATGCTTGGCCAGTCCATCACCTTTACCTTCAGCTTCTTTAGCAAGGCAGTGGTCGTCTTGGAGGTGTGTTTGGGGTCGTTATCAGGTTGGAATAATGTCCCTGCAGCTCAGTCTCCAAAGGGAGGGGATCATGCTCTGCTTCAGTATGTCACAGTACATGTTGGCATTCCTGGTTCCTTCAATGAACTGTAGCTCCCCAGTGCCGACAGCACTCATGCAGGCCCAGACCAAGCATATATACAGATATGTCTATATGTGTATATATGTTTTCTATAATATGTTGTGTTGATTCCCCCTATATGAATTTACCTGATGATGTTAGATACTGCCTCCACTCTCTCTGCAATGCTGTTTACATTCAAACTGAGGGTTTCATCTCATATCAGTGTTTTTGTGTTCTTTGTGCCTTATCCGTTTATCTGTCATTTAGAGGTTATTTCAACTACCTTTCCTCAGTATATATGTATACGTTTGGTGGTGGGAGTGTCATGGTTTGGGCCTGCATGAGTGCTGCCGGCACTGGGAAGCTACAGTTCATTGAGGGAACCATGAATGCCAACATGTACTGTGACATACTGAAGCAGAGCATGATCACCTCCCTTTTGAGACTGAGCTGCAGGGACATTATTCCAACCTGATAACGACCCCAAACACACCTCCAAGATGACCACTGCCTTGCTAAAGAAGCTGAAGGTAAAGGTGATGGACTAGCCAAGCATGTCTACAGACCTAACCCCTATTGAGCATCTGTGGGGAATCCACAAACGCAAGGTGGGGGAGTGCAAGGTCTCTAACATCCACCAGCTCCGTGAGGTCATTATGGAGGAGTGGAAGAGGACTCCAGTGGCAACCTGTGAAGCTCTGGTGAACTCCATCTCAATGAGGGTTAAGGCATTGCTGGAAAATAATGGGGGCCACATAAAATATTGACACTTTGGGCCCAATTTGGAAATTTCCACTTAGGGGTGTACTCACTTTGGTTGCCAACAGCTTAGACATTAATGACTGTGTGTTGAGTTATTTTGAGGGGACAGCATATTTACACAGTTATACAGGCTGTACACTTACTACTTTACATTGTAGTAGAGTGTCATTTCTTCAGTGTTCTCACATGGAAAGATATAATAAAATATTTACAAAAATGTGAGTGGTGTACTTACTTTTGTGAGATACTATATATATATATATATATATATATATATATATATATATTTAACATATAACAATACACATCAGTTTCTAGACAAGCCATAACACCATAACATTCCACATTACTGATTTATTCTCAATACATAACCAATTTTCTGAGACGTACATTCAATATAATGTAAGTTAGCCATCATAACATGTTTTCTGTATTGCCATTTCAATTCAATTTCAATAAGTCAATAGTCTTCACAGACTGATAACTATTGAGGTTAATGAATTGCCTCCTTCAGTGGAAAATCCTATTTTATCCTCATCTGTTGAAGGTCCATATCATTTAACAAGTAAAAACCATTTAAGGAAAACCAAAGGAGCTTAATCAAGTGATACATCTTCATTATGACATTTCTAATTGGATTATTGACAACTAAAATCCTTGACCATTTATCCCATCTCCATATGTACTATTTAGACTGACTGCTGCCAGTCTTAGAAAGCAGAGTATACGAAAAAACTAAATATGGTCATATTTGTACTGACATTTTTTAATCCTGTTTACTAGAAACAAATATATATTTAGTAATTGCTTGAGATAACATGATTATTAGCTAACAATGAAGAAACTGGGCCAAAGGTTATCATGTCTCATAATTAATGTTGCAAACCCCACACTAAATATATACCATCTACTTTCTTATGTACTACCATTGTATTATTTTTCAGCTTGGGGTAAAGCTTTGTGTTGGTCCTGAGAGATATTATATGCGTACAGGTCCCATGAGGCTTCCATTGCAGTTAAAAATCCAATATAGCTTTTCTTGGATGACATCATTAACAAAACAATATCCAGTGTCATATCCCTCTCCCAAGAAGCTTTCTTATATTAGTAATAAAATTAAGTCATTATGATATGAAATGATTATTATGGTATGGAATGATCTCCAACCACAGCCCGTCACTGTGGGTGCACGCTACATACCCCAACCTGCATCCTAAAACCTAGATGACTTCTGTTATTGTAGTTTTGATATAATGCTGTGAACAAACATGATGATTCATATATTTAGTGTGACCCTCCTGGGTATGAAACAACCATGGTTTCCTACAAGGTGCATCTCCATAATTTAGAACTTAATTTAGTCGCCACAAGAAAGAATGCTCTATGAATACTTGGGGGATCTTAGCTACTGTTTACATGCAACACCTGCAACATTCCTCTAAAGCAAAGTATAAAATTAAAGTGCTATGGCTGAGAATGTTACTGGGTGTTAATGATAAATATAAATCACAGTATGTGCAAAGAGGAACCGATTCATATAAATACAACGATTCATATACATTCCTCAAATGAGGTAATATAATTAAAAATTGCTTACAATAGAGCTGCCGCAAAAAAAAAAAAAAGCTAGAAATAAAGAAAATGAGAAGGCTGACTTTTCAAATGCAAATACCTAAAACAGGAAAAAGCTCCAAATATGACAGTCTGCTTTACTTTTTTATTTAAAGGGATTCTGAACTTATGGACACCGCACTGTATATTGCGTAGAGCATTTGTGATTCGTTTTAGACGCTGCAGTGTTTGCTTTTAAAGCCTTTACATAGTTTTCTAAACCTGGCTGTTATCTGTCCTTCAGTTGCACAGGCTGACATATGGAATTTATTAGGATAAGCTCTCAGGTACCGAATGGACCATAAATTACAAGTTCTATTCTGAAATTAACCGTTTTAAAAGGAAAGGCTGACATGCTGTAGTGCACATTTTTTGCAGGAAGCTGAAGAAAGCAGTGGGGGAGCTTAGCTGAAGCTTTAACTGAGATACACAAAAATATTATAAAACAATGTAATATGCATTCATGTTAAAAATTTAAAAAATCTTCTCTTTGATTTCAGTGCTCTGTTTGATATGGAGCAGCAATGACAAATTCCATGTCATATGAAGTCTGTTTGTGGGCCCAGACAGGGCTATGTACCTTGATACATGACAGTAGCCAGCATTTTGGAAAAATACAAAAGCTGGCTTTCTAAATAAAAACAGAGGGAGTAATCATTCTGGATATCGTCATAAAAAGCAATACTAACAAGAGTTTATTTTTTAAAGACATCCACACAATTGCTGAATACACATTTAAGCTGCATGAAGTACAGTAAGATCAGTGTTGGAAGCTTATTTTAAAGCATGCAGATTCTCTTTAACTTGAAAGAATAAGCCAAGGAATACCCAGGAAGCCCTGTGGGCATGGGGTAATTTGCATGAGTTGAAAGCTCAGCATTGAGAACATTAACTAGAAACAGTTCTGAGTACAAAAGATAGAGAAAGCCAGACGCAAAAGTGTGGTATGAGTGTCTTTTGCTACTATGGAAACAGATATGACAATTAAGAAGCCATTTCATTTGACAAACTTTCATAGCTAGATCTCTCTAAGCAAAATGACTTCACATAACTGCCACACACGTAGACAGTACAATAAAGACTTACAGAATCTCACAAGTGATTTTGAAATGAATAAAAGATGTGAGTTAAACTTCAATTCTGAGGAAAACTATAAATAATCTACCACCTTTACTAAAACAAGACATTAAGGAATAAAATATATGGAGAGAAGGAAAAATGGATGTGCAACAATGCGTATGTTTTGTTATGTATAATCATAAAATAATCATGCAATTTTAATGGGATTGAAATAATATTTCTGCTGCTACAGGGTCCTGAAACCACTATAGACTCCTCAAGCAAAATTGAAAATAAAGACTCCAGAGATCTACTTGTTTTATGATTTGAAATCTGACTAGATCTAGACTTTTGTGTTTCATTTCGATTATTCCAGTTATTTATAAAACACTGCAAACATTTTAAGATAGGCAGTAAAGGGTAGTAAAATGTATTACATGGACACAACAAAGCTTTCAAATATAGTACAGGTTAACACAATTAGTAGGAAAAAGAACTTAAAGTCTATTCTAATAAATATATTTGAAAAATAATTTTTACTGGTTGACTCATAGAATCAAAAGAAATGTGTAGGAGAAGCAAAACTGTTCTTCACATTTCAAAACAATTATATATAGTAAGTGGATGGATCAGAAAAAGGGAGAGAAATATTATAATCACTTCCTTGCAGCTGGTGTTGCATGTCAGTGAGGAACATAAGTATTTGATCCCCTATCAATCAGCAACATTTCTGGCTCCCATGTGTCTTTTATACAGGTAACGAGCTGAGATAAGGAGCACTCTCTTAAAGGGAGTGCTCCTAATCTCAGCTTGTTACCTGTATAAAAGACACCTGTCCACAAAAGCAATCAATCAATCAGATTCCAAACTCTCTAACATGGCCAAGACCAAAGAGCTCTCCAAGGAAGTCAGGGACAAGATTGTAGACCTACACAAAGAATGGAAGAAACACAAAATAACTGCCAGTCTCCCTGATGCTCCATGCAGGATCTCACCTTGTGGAGTTTCAATGATCATGAGAACGGTGAGGAATCAGCCCAGAACTACACAGGAGGATCTTGTTAATGATCTCAAGGCAGCTGTGACCATAGTCACCAAGAAAACAATTAATAACACATTACATGACTGAAATCCTGCAGCACCCACAAGGTCCCCCTGCTCAAGAAAGCATATGTACAGGCCTGTCTGAAGTCTGCCAATGAACATCTGAATGATTCAAAGGAGAACTGGGTGAAAGTGTTGTGGTCAGATGAGACCAAAATCGAGCTCTTTGGCATCAACTAAACTAAATGCTGCCTATGACCCCAAGAACACCATCCCCCCCGTCAAACATGGAGATGGAAACATTATGCTTTAGGGGTGTTTTTCTGATAAGGGGACAGGACAACTGCACCACATCAAAGGGACGATGGACGGGGCCATGTACCATCAAATCTTGGGTGAGAACCTCCTTCCCTCAGCCAGGGCATTGAAAATGGGTTGTGGATGGGTATCCCAGCATGACATTGACCCAAAACACACAGCCAAGGCAACAAAGGAGTGGCTCAATAAGAAGCACATTAAGATCCTGAAGTGGCTTAGCCAGTCGTCCGACCTTAATTCCATAGAAAATCTGTGGAGGGAGCTGAAGATTCGAGTTGCCAATCATCAGCCTCAAAACCTTAATGACTTGGGCCCTCATTCAATTGCAATTTGGCCAATTGAATAGGGCTCTAAATAAGCACATAGCATATTATTTTTACATAAGTTTTTAGTTAGTGAAAAACTTGCTTTTGGATAGATGTTTACTAACTAAAAACTTCTTTAAAAAAAATATGTTATGTGCTTATTTAGAGCCCTATTCAATTGGCAAAATTGCAATTGAATGAGGGCCTTGGAGAGGATCTACAAAGAGGAGTGGGACAAAATCCCTCTTGGGATTGCAAACATGGTGGCCAACTACAAGAAACGTCTGACCTCTGTGATTGCCAACAAGGGTTTTGCCACCAAGTAGTAAGTCAAAGGGGTAAAATACATGAAATTTTCTTGGGGGTGGGTTGTTTTCTGTCTCTCACTGTTAAAATACACCTGCCATTAAAATTATAGACTGATCATTTGTTTGTCAATGGACAAACATTTAAAAACAGCAGGGCATCAAATACTTTTTTTTCCTTAACTGTATATGTACAGTAACTTGTTCTGATATTGCATTTTGATTTATTTGGTTTTTAATTGTGGACCAAAACAGAAGTGTGGTCGTCCATTGTACTGCTATGCTACATACTCCGCATGTTGCCAAAATCAGTTTTCCATCATACGCAGGGGCGGATCTACCTCTGGTGCAGCCGGTGCATTGCACCAGGGCCCTTGCTCTGTGAGGGGCCACCAGCAGCATCATTCACACCCTCAAAATCCCCAGGGCCCCTTGTCACACTATTCACACCCCTCAAGCACAATTCATCCACCCACCTCCTCTTACTTGTGCACGTAAGTCCCTGTCCCAGATCCCATTGCTCAAAGGTTGGGTATCCTTCCCCTGCCGGAGCTTCATACTGCAGAGTCACGTGACATCATTAGGAATTACCCTCCCCTGCAGTATGAAGCTCCATCAAGAGCAGGATAATCAAACTCTGAGCAATGGGGTCCAGGACAGGGACTGCAAAGAACAAGAAAGAGGAGGGGAGGGGGGTGAATGATGTGCAGGGGGCTGGAGGGGGATGAATAGTGTGACAATGGGGCCTTTTTTTTTTGGGTGGAGTGAATGGTGCTCATGAAGCGGCCCTGGGGATTTGTGGAGTGAATATGGCATCTGAGGGGGTTGAGGGTTGAATGGTGCTCCTGAGGGGGGGCTGGGTTGTTGGGTGAATATGGCTGCTGAGGAGCTTGGGGGGGAGTGAATGGTGCAACAAAGGTCCCTGTTTTTTTGGGGGGAATAAATTATGCTGATGAGGGGGCACTTGTGGTTTTGAGAGGTGAATGGTGCCCCTAGGGTGGGGCTGGGGGGTTAACTTGTGAATATTGATGATAAGGGGGCCCTGGGGGGTGAATATAGCTGCTGAGGGGGTTGTGGATGAATGGTGCTGGGTTTGTGGAGTCAATATGGCATCTGAGGGGGATGGGGGTTGAATGGTGCTGCTGAGGGGGGCCTGGGGGTGTTGGGGGTGAATATGGCTGCTGAGGGGCTTAGGGGTTGGGTGAATGGTGCAAAAAGGGCCCCTGTTTTTGGGGGGGAATAAAGTATACTGCTGAGGGGGCACTGGGGGTTTTGTGGTGTGAATGGTGCTCCTGAGGGGCCCTGGGGGGTTGGGAAATGAATATTGCTGCCAAGGAAGCCCTGGGGGTGAATATGGCGGCTGAGGGGGTTGTGGAGTGAATGGTGCTGCTGAGGGGGGCCTGGGGTTGTTGGGGGTGAATATGGCTGCTGAGGCCTTGGGGGGATGAATGGTGCAACAAGGGTCCCTGTTTTTTGGGGGGTATAAATTATGCTGCTGAGGTGGCACTGGGGGTTTTGGAAGGTGAATGGTGCTCCTGGGGGGGCTGGGGAGTTGGCTTGTGAATCTTGCTGATAAGGAGGCCCTGGGGGAGTGAATATTGCTGCTGAGGTGGTTGGGGGATGAATGGTGTTGGGTTTGTGGAGTCAATATGGCATCTGAGGGGGTTGGGGGTTTAATGGTGCTGCTGAGGGGGGCGTTGGGGTGTTGGGGGGGAATATGGCTGCTGAGGGGCTTGCAGGGGGGGTGAATGGTGCAAGAAGGGCCCCTGTTTTGGGGGGGGGATAAATTATGCTGCTGAGGGGGCACTGTGGATTTGTGGTGTAAATTGTGCTTCTGGGGAGCCCTGGGAGGTTGGGTAATGAATATTGCTGCTAAGGGGGCCCTGGGGGTGAATATGGTGGCTGAGGGGGTTGGGGGGGGTAAATGGTGCAGCTGAGATGGGGCCTGGGGGTGTTGGTGTGAATGGTGCTGCTGAGGGGGGCTGGGGGGTGAATAATGCTGCTGAGGGGGCTGGGGGTGAATAATGCTGCTGAGGGAATTGGAGAGGTGAATATATACAATATATAATATAATTTATATACAGTATGTGTGTGTAAATATATGGCACTGGAGGGTGGCCTGGGAGGGTCAAAAAAATGTTTGCCCCACCTCCCTGGGGGGGGGGGGGCGGAGAATATATTTTTTGCACCGGGGCCCTCCATTCAGTAGCTCCGCCACTGATCAGAGGATATAACACCCTGTGGAAAAATTTTAAGTGAGCAGTATATGGAGTACATACTGTGTATATATATGTATTGAAAGTACACAGCTACATGCTTTTATCATTAATGACAGATACATAGATATACTATGTTTATCAATGCTGTTCTTTACAGCTTTAGTCTTCCCAAATTAGCCCAATCTATAGACCTGGACATTCCTCTGTCTTGTGCTACGTATTCTTCTATATGAAATGTACGGTAATAGTTCTGCTACTCAATGAAAATTCACATTACTGCATGAGAAGGAAAAATAATCAGTTTAACCAGTTTATGAAGAGGAGTTGGATTGTTGCTTTCATGTCTCAGATTTAGTGTTGCTCTAGTTTCCTGCTGGTACAATGAAGTCACAAGAGAACATTCAGAGTTATTGCCCATCAATCATTTAAAAGGGGAAATTATATTAAATTGGTATAACCATTAAAAAACTATGTAGCTCCAAGCCCACATTGTCAAACATAACAAAAGATTTAAAAATAAAAATATGTGTCAAAAATGAGTCATTTATATTCGTAATAGAATTTGAGGTTAGCACAAATAGAGTTGTAGAGAGGCTATATATACAAAGATCTGAAAACATCAATATCCTTTAACAACTTCTGCAATTACAGAGTTTTTGATCCATAGCAAAATGTTCTGAAGCAGTGCAAAAGAAATAACATTACTTTGCTGCACAGCAGATAATTTAATAAGGATAGTCCTTGACGGCATAGGATTTCCTTTAATCTATGTCTGTTGTATCTGATTAGTTGCCGCTGACGTATAGCAGTGTAGAAACCCTTGGTTTCAAATGTCATTAGCCATGAATTATTTTATTTTTCATATGTGTGTATCTTGGACACATTTTCTCTATCTGTTTCTTAAATTTTACTGTGTAGCATTGTCTGGTAATGGGAGGAAAGCTGTTTTTATATAAAAACTAAGGCAAATGGCATGGGTGTAGGAGCCAAACAAAATGCGGGGGGGATTCCGCATATAATATAAAAATACCACGCAACTGCTTCTCTACACACAAACACACACATTGAAAATTCTGGGGGGAATTGCCCCCCCAGTTCCTACACCCATGGCAAATGGTATAGTAGTCAGAGTTTCCAAAGGGTTTTTTGTTGCCATTTTCCATGCAAATAATACATAGGTATATACTGACAATTTTATAATTATAATAAAATAACCAATGAATTGTTACATATAGAATGCTGTTTTGATGATGTTGACTTGCTAAAGAAAAGAAAACAAGCACAGCCTTTAGTTTTTAATTATAGTATTCAGTTTTCATCTAAACCCATCTGCTATTTTCCTAATAGGATAAGTCAAATTGGAAGAACTTTAATTAATAATCATTTAAACTAAAACTTTGTCGTTGTGTTGTGGAACTTTAATTTAATTTTAATCGGATTTAATAGAAGTGCAATTCACAGTGGAAACACCCCAGAATCCAGTACTGAATTGCAGTGTTTCACTACAGCCAACCTAGGGATCGGTGCCATTCCTTGAGACCTAATCTGCTGGCCCTGATGGCCCTGAGGGATAACAGGTTGAGGGAAGCCTAACATCTTAAACACTCCACTTCCAAAAGTCACACATATTGAATTAAGACATTTTCTGTAGTTGAAATATATTCAATTCAGTCAGTGCCAATCTAAATGATAATTTAATGTGCCATACTGCTCAAAATATTCAAAGTCTAAAAGGTGGCCGCCATGAGTATTGGAAAATACCCACAGCTCTACCGGACCAATGCAAAGACCAATATACACAAGCTGTCTGCTAAAACTAAGATTTCCCTACAAGTGCTTATATGCTCTTGGCTTACATACTGTAGCTGCTACACACTTCAAAAGCATGTGATGTTTTTCCCAAAACTACCTTGGTCATTTAAGAACCCAAAGATACCAGTATATAAGGATATAATATAAGAGTAATCATGATAAATTAGTATCACCATCTCATGGTAACATAAATAAAGTGTAGAAAGGATCAGGCAGCGGTTATATCAATCAAAAAGATCACTATAAGCTTCCATGTTACACAGATCTAATTAATCAACAGTAAATGCAGAGAGCTGTCAAACGGGGACGCCTTTTATGAGTGACACATTTTTATGGGGCTGTCAGACTGCCATTGCTTGTCGTCATCTCTATCCCAGGATGACAGGAAATCTCAACACCCAGCAACCACCCCCTCCCAGGGAAATTAAAACAAGTACTCTTACATGGCATGCAGACAAATTGCTAAAATAAATTACCATCTGCCTGAAAAAACAAACAAACGATCAAGCCCTTCCTTATTCGTCATTTATCAGCCTGATAGGTGCAAAACTAAAGCAGACACTGGTGCAAAAATATTGCATGATATTTATTAGTTGAGAATATTCCATTGGTTTTAATTAAAAACATTAACCATAGTTTTGTAGTCATTAAATAAGGAATTTATAAACATATTTATAAACATAATTAGAGATGATTAATATTATTGCATTTATACTGTACAAAATATCACCTTATAAAAGTATTCAAATACTTACAGCAATAAATAATTATATATACACGCAATACTTGTAATGAAGTTATTGTGTGGTTGAAATCGTTAACTACAGTATATGTCAAATATCCGATCTGATTAGAAAATACCTTTTATAAACACTAGTACAACAAAGCAAAATTCACTCATGAATTACTATTTTAAAAAACTCTGAGGAAGTAACATGTACAGGACCAATGTATGATAAAATAAGAACAGGGCTGAAAAAAGGAGCCCAACAAAGAACATGATAAAGGTTGGAATGTTACCCTGAAACTGACTATGTCTGAGAATGTGCAAGAGAAACCTTTGGGCCTCTCCCTCCAATATATATATATATATATATATATATATATATATATATATATATATATATATATATATAGTACACCTGTGTTCACATTTGAATGTCTAAGAAAGAATTCCGAGAAGGACAGTTATTACACTGCATTCTGGGAAGCTGAGTAGGGACATGCAAATGTGCCCACAAAATGCCTCGCTCTTCAATTAATAAACCATTTCAAACATGGCTTTCTTTAACCTTATGCCCGCTGCATTAAACACCCTTTATGCAAAGCCAAGGTTTGGATTATACACAAGCTGAGAATCCTATCCACGTACAGATGTTTCAAGCTTACTGGCTATCATCAGCATGGAGCGGGATCTCAGCTTGTGTTGTGGACTTTATGAGTAGGTAGCTCACCACAACAATCATTTAATGTATGGTTCCTGTCTGCTTTGGTTTGCATAGTTTTTAGTACTTAGTGTTTCACACAGGGGAAAAATTGCTTGGAGTTCAACGCCCATGTGTAGCCTGTGTCTGTAAGTGCCAATCTGCAGTCTGTGTCTGTAAGAGCCAATGTGCATCCTGTGCCTGTAAGAGACAATCTGCAGCTTATGCCTGTAAGGGCCAATCTGCAACCTGTGCTTACAAGAACCAAAGTGTAGTCTGTGCCTATAAGAACCAAAGTTCCAAGAAGTAACTTGTCTCCTCCTTCTCTACTACAAAGCCACCATCTTATTTGGCCCTTGAGTCCTCTCAGTATAGTTAAAGTGAAGTTAAATGTTACGATTGGAACCAAGTTACCACAGTATATATATGAGGTGTAGCATAGTCTGATAAGATGTAGTGTATATATATACCTATGGGAAATGCTTGTTTGGAACTCAATCTGATTGGAACCGAGGTACCACAGTATATATATATATATATATATATATATATATATATATATATATATATATATTGTGGTATTTTGGTTCCAATCAGCTTTATATATATATATATATATATATATATATATATATATACATATATACATATATTTATATATATATAAATTACATCTCATTAGACTATACTACACCTCTGCCAGAGATACCTGCACCATGGCTCTTTCGAGAAGTGACTCTCTGCAGCCTGTAATTCCACCGGAAGGAGAGGAAAAGGCCAGGGGAGACCAAGGGAACTCACATAGGAAATAAATTAGCAGAAAGTTAAGAAACCAGACAAGATAGGAATCTATTTGCAAAAGCAGAGGATTCTAAATTGTATATTTTCTCAAAGGTGATGATTTTCCAAGTTACCATGGTCCTTTAAGAACAAAATGCATCATATGGAATGAAAAAAACAGCAAACAGATACATTGGTGAAAAGGATTGAAAATAACTGAACCTGTATATCTTAGACGAGCATGTACAATGCATCAGCCTTGAAATCAGGGAAGTGAAGCATACAAGTGAATCCAATTTGTCCTTTATGTATGAATAGCTGTCATTATAACTACATGTATCTTGTATACATATTTCTGTGTCAGATACCCAGGGTCAGCCTCCCCGTTGTTATTCATTCATTAATTTTGTACTGTTTGACAATTTACATGCAATTATCATAAATACATCTCAACATATGAGTGATGGTCATGTAGGTTGTATAGGTGATTGCTCATTTGTGTCAGTACAAGTAGATATACAGAACAGAAGCTGATACATCACTTTAAAACACTAACAGCTTGGATAACTCAAGTTACCCTAAATATGGAGGTACCAATACATGGGAGGTGCCCCTACAATGCAAATCTCGGAGTTAAGTTTGCTTCTAAATCCCTGTAAAAAAGACACAGGGAAAATTCCAATTACAGAATAATTTAAAACTACAGGTAGTAATATTTGTTATGAATACACTAATCAATTGCTAACAATGTGCTATGATCTGCACATGCTTAGATTTCTAGCAATCACTTTAGGTTCAAAACAAAGCACGGTGATGATTAGCAATCATTATAACTAGAACAGCGATAAGAGCAACCCTTTGGTGGGAGGATTCTAAAGGGTCCTTGGCAAGCAGAAATGTCAGATTTCAATATAAGTTCCTTTTAAGAAAATGCTTTTTTTTTTAAATACCATTCAAATGATAAAATACTTGTTACTAATACTTGTTACTACCTATGTTTGGTTGGTTTTTATCATGTACTTTGTATTGTGTTTTACTTGCTGCTTTGTCTTGACATCCAAATACTGTCACATACGAGGCCTGCTGTATGAGGAACCTTGCCTGACCTTTTGTTAGACTGAATGGGGCCATTAGTCAAGCTATAAACAAGCCGATGATTACCTTCAAGCTCTTATTTATGCAATCATTAAATGGACTATTAACTTTTGGTAGGGACTCTCAAAAAAACTCTTCGTAAACATGTAAAGCAATAACTATATGTTATGTGATCTTATTGTATTTTAAACTTTACAAGTGAAATATATATTTAATTGAATGTCTCTCTTCTTTTATTATTTTAGCTATGTTGCTTTGAGGCCCAACACACACTTACATTCATACACAAACATATATATACAGTATATATACACACACAGTATCTCACAAAAGTAAGTACACCCCTCCCATTTTTGTAAATATTTTATTATATCTTTTCATGCGATAACACTGAAGAAATGACACTCTGCTACAATGTAATGTGGTAAGTGTACAGCCTGTATAACAGTGTAAATTTGCTGTCACCAACAAAAGTGAGTACTCCCATAAGTGGAAATGGCCACCATTATTTTGGTGGCCACACAAAATATGGACACTTTGGCCAAATTTGGACATTTCCACTTGGGGTTCACTCACTTTTGTTGCCAACGGTTTAGACATTAATGGCTGAGTTATTTTGAGGGGACAGCAAATTTACGCTGTTATACGGGCTGTACACTTACTACTTTACATTGTAGCAGAGTTTAATTTCTTCAGTGTTGTCACATGAAAAGGTATAATAAAATATTTACCAAAATGTGAGGGGTGTACTCACTTCTGTGAGATACTGTATGTATAAAATGCAAGATGCTGTAATATATTCCCACGTTTTCCTAGAATTATAGCCAGTGATACAAAAATAAAATATACCTATATGGAGCGAAAACAAAAGCCCAATAGTTTGTTAACAATTACAGTTCTGTATTCTTCAGATTTCCATATCTAAACTTTGCAAATAATCATAAGCTGCAGGGTGCTATCTGTGTGCGTGTCTTTCCACAGCTTAAACTGCAAACACTCAGCCTATTAGCAGCCCCTCCCATAATCCAGGAGCAGCCTTAAATCAGGTATTCAGAGGTGCAGCTAATCAGCTGAGCAGGAAACCCATGCAGACCTCCTGAGGAAACTTCTTTATAGAGTCTGTTACTCACATATCCACCTTTTTTCCTTGTTTCAAAAATATATTCTAGTAACTTGACCACTATAAAATGTATATTCTGCTCTCTTTCTATCTGTGTCCTGTTTCTCTCTCTCGCTGTCCTTTCTCTCTCTGTCTCGCTGTGTGTGTGTCCCTGTCATCTCTCTCTCTTTCTCTGTCTCTCTCTGTCCTCTCTCTCTCTGTCCTGTTTGTTTCTCTTTCTGTCCTGCCTCTCTCTCTGTCCTGTCTCTCTCTCTGTCCTCTATCTCTCCCTCTGCTCTGTGTTTTTCCTGTGTCTGTGTCTCTCTTTCCTTTCTCTCTCTCTTGGTCCCATCTTTATCTCTCTCGTTGTCTGTCTCTCTCTCTCCCTGTCCTGTCTATCTTACTCTATTTCTGTACTGTGTGCCTCTTTCTCTGTTTCCTGTGTTTCTCTCTCTCTCTTTCTGTGTCCTGTCTTTATCTCCCTGTGTCCTCTCTTTCTCTGTCCTGTCTCTCTATATTTCTGTACTGTGTGTCTTTCTCTCTGTTTCCTGTGTTTCTCTCTCTCTCTCTCTCTCTCTCTCTCTCTCTGTCCAGTCTTTCTCTTTGTGTGTCCTGTCTCTCTCTCTGTGCCTTCTCTCTCTATGTCCAGTATCTCTCCCTCTGATGGAGACAGGACAGGATTGTGTCCTGTCTCTCTCTCTCTCTGTCCTCTCTCTGTATCCTGTGTCTCTCTCTCTGTGTCCTGTCTTTCTCTCTCTCTCTCTCTCTCTCTGTCCTCTCTCTCTGTCTTGTTCCTTTCTCACTCTGTCCTGTCCCTCTCTCTCTCTTTCTGTTATGTCTCTCTCTCATCCTCTCTCTCTCTCTCTCTCTCTCGCTCTCTATCTATCTCTGTCCTGTGTTCTTCTCTCTCTGTCCTGTCTCTTTCTCCCATTTTTATCTCTTTCTGTCCTGTCTCTCTCTGTCCTGTCTCTCTCTATCATGTCTCTCTCTCTCTGTCCGTCTCTCTCTCTCTCTCTCTCTCACTCTATTTCTGTCCTGTGTGTCTCTCTCTCTGTCCTGTGTCTATCTTTCTCTCTCTTTCTGTTATGTCCCTCTCTCTCCCCCCTTTTACTATCTGTCTTGTGTCTCTCTCTGTACTGTCTCTCTCTCTCTATCTGTGTGCCGTCTCTCTATCTCTCTCTCTCTGTCATGTGTGTGTCTCTCTCTTTCTCTCCCTGTGTCCTGTCTCTCTCTCGGTGTGCCGTCTCTCTATATCTCTCTCTTTGTGTCCTCTCTCTCTCTCTCTCTCTCTCTCTCTCTCTCTCTCTTTGTCTCTTTGTGCTTCTTGACGCTTAATGGCAGTTTGGAAAAAAATGCAGAACACACTGTACAAGCGTGACAGACAAACCAAAACCGGTAATTAAATAAAAGACGATCCCCTCGATTCTCAGGTGGTTACAGCGTACTTTAAGGTTGCGCTGGCTCATCTATTTATGTTCATCTGCCTCACTTGTGAAGGTTTTGTGAATATATCAGTGTTTTATACCACTCCCTGTATGTAAAGCAATTCTGTTTTAACCAAAACTGTTATATATGTAATAATATAGCAGGTACTTTATACAATCACTTCCCTCTGGCTCATCAGCTTAAATGACAACTGTGGTCAGTTTTTTCTATATGGCCTTCTTATTAATGAAACCTGATCATGATAAAAATGTTTTCACAAACAAAAAAATAAATACAATTTAATTTGTATGCACAATTATTCTTTATTGCTGCTTCAGGAGGGTGTGGCCTTTGTAAACTAATGAGCTTTCTGATCTAATGGAAGCACTGCCAGCTGTTACTTTTACATTGTGCAGAAACTTAATCTACATGTAAACTATCCTCTCACCTCTGGAAGTAGGTAATCAGAAACCAAAATGGTAGATTCCACATCAGCAAACTTGCATGTAAAAGGTAATAAAATACAGGCTGTATTATTTTTTTACTTTCTAAAAACGGTTTGCATATTATCATGTTCAGTTCTTTAAAATAATACATTTCACAGTTATTCTTTAATCTTTTTTGTAACCAGATATCCGCTTGTGGTGAGTATGCTGGGCTGGATGTATTATTACCAAGTAGCTGGACACATACAAAGATACAAATTATAGTAAGATTTGTTTTTTCTACATCGCTTCCAGGCTACATTTAATTTCTGAGACCCCATGTTTGCAGCATAATTCATGTGAATCAAAGGAAACTGTGTTATGAAGCTGCATCTTGGGAACAGTCAGACAAGTGCCTTGTGAATGAGATACTAATAAATATATGTCTTGTTTGCCTAATGACAAATCCAACTCAGCATGCTCCATGCTTTTCAAAGTTCTACCAAAACCATCTATTTTTTTTTAAGATCTTTATTGGAAAAACTCGTAGGAATACACTAACCGCTTTACATAAGAATTATGCAAACTGACAGCCTTATTAAATTGCGATTCAGTACATTTGAAAGGGCTCTATTTAAGCACACAGCATATTTGTTTACAGAAGTTTTTAGTTAGTGAAAACCTTGCTTTTGGATAGAAGTTCAGTAACTAAAAACTTCTGTAAAAAAATAAGCTGTGTGCTTATATAGACCCCTTTAAAATTTACAGAATCACAATTTAATAAGGCTGTGCGTTCATAGGGTTTCAAAAGGTCACATCTGATAAAGGTTTATAACTGATGTATGAATATCAAATAGTTGTTTTTCTTATCGTTCACCAGATACTAGATTCATTCTATTGGACTGGTAAATCAATATATGTAATCAATTTGTTTCACTCATGTCTACCATTCATTTAACATGTTTTCACATAATCAATAAAGCAAGAATATAGATTATTTTACTATTAACAGAAATAACTTTATTTTACAAGAGCCTGTAAGCAAAGACAATTAGTTACCTATAGACAGGTTAATAAGAAAGAGAACCATTACAATTATAGCTATATGGTGTTTTTGTACAATTCATAGCAGAGCTCCTATGTAGTTCATTCTTAGTCTTGGTTTTTCTTCTGTATTGCTATAGGATCTCTGGTGATAAAGAAGGAAAGTATTTACACTGTCAGTCAAGAGCATTCCTCTTCACAATGAAATAGCCTTGCAGATATAAAGGGCCCGATTCAATTGCCCAATTCATAAATTTATACACACTGAAAATCACTCTTAATATTGCTACATATTCAGCAAATATTACTTACTAGCGACTTGCCCATCAAAAATGACGGGGCAATAAAATTGTAAGGCAGGTTATATTAATTTTTTTGGTGGGCTGAGATCCTTCGGCGCTCATTGCGAGCTGAGCGATGAGCGCCTTTGCGCTGGTTGTTGTATTTTTTTTCTGATAGGCGCTTTTGCTGTTATTGTTTGGTCGTCGCTGATCTGTTTTATTTTTGCGCTTATTGCAAGGCTTTGTGTGCTATGAGCAGCGTTGTCACTCGTTGTGAGGCGCGCAGTGAATGACTTTTGTGTTTATTGCGAGAGTGTTTTTTTTGTGGATATGTATTTTTGTATGCTAATTAAATAATTATTAAATCAATAAATGTACCTATTTGGAAGTAATATATGCCGGAAGCATTGTGCTGAAGAGCTGACAATCTGTTTTGATGTTCCTGCAGCATACAATGTCGGTTTGCACTGTTGTGGAGTTGAGGTGTAAGTGTCAGCAATAGGTGCAGTGTGTAGTGTAAATAGGCTGCGTGCGCAAGAGAAAGCCGTTAGGGTAGGTGTGTACTTCTGCATTTTGTAAGTTAGTGTTGTATAATGTCGGCAAATATGTATGTGTGCAGGTGTGAATGATGTAGCGTCCTTGCAAAAAGTGTATCTTGTACCTCGTACGGCTTTTTGGAAAAGCCGTATGTGCTTGGTGGTGTTTTACGTCTTTAGGGTCCTGTAGCCTCGTTTTCATTTTTTTCAGCGGCCATTTTTTCTCTCGGTAATTTGGACTTAAATTGAGGTGTAACTTCACTTGCAGAGGTCCTGGGTGCCCCGCCTTGCTGTGGGTAAGCATTTTATGTCTTTTTTGTGTGTATTTATTGTGTTTTTAATGTTTTCAGGTGCGCACGGTTCAGCCATTAAGGTCGCATTTTTGCGAGGTCGTAATGTTTTTTTTTCTAAGTCCCGCGGCTCGTATTTTTTTTAGGCTAAGTTCGTAAACTTTGCCCTCTAGGTCCCGCAGTTCGTATTTTTTTCTGTAAGTCCGTAATTAGTGATTGCGTCTTAGATCTATTTTTTAAAGTGCCGCTTGTGTAGTTGTTTGTAACCGCGTATGAGGCGCCATAGAGCCTCCACCTCCGCAAATGCGGCCCCTCGCTTTGCGAGGGTCCGCATTTGCGGCCTGCAATAAGCCTTTGGCTCATTGCAGCCGATGTTGGAGCCTCCACCTTCCGCAAATGTGACCACTCGCTTCGAGGGGGACGTAGTTCGATGATTCGTAGTTTGACAACTATTATATGTGATTGGCACTAATGAATTCTTAAGTCAATAGAATGCATATAAACATTTATAAAAAAACACCCAAAGCCAAATTTATGAGTTCAGGGCATTTGCAAGTAGCTAATTGAATAAGGCTAAAATACTTTGGCACATTTCAGAAGAACTTTGGCACTTACTGTTAGATTTCGGTTGAATCCTAACCTATCCCAGTTCCATGATGATTGCATTCCTGCCCTATTAGTTACTCCTCTTTACAACACAGGTTTTACCACAATAGTCAAACTATATTCCTCAGATCTCATTTTAAGTTTGGAAATGGTTCACTATTGATATGGAGAGAATTAGGAAGTTAGACTAATTTACAAAGCCTTGAATGATGTACAGTGTAATGATTTGGATGCTAAACATGAAAATAACTCCCAAAGAGCGTACAATAGATTTTAGATAATTGCATAAATATAATAAAAACTGCAAAAGTATGCTACTTACCAATGAAATCTATCTATAGAAAACTGTTACACATCTTCATTAGCTCGTCACTCTATCATGTCTCTCATTTATTTGGGCCTATTTGAGTAAGTAATTATTAGTTAACTTCCTTTGTTATGGTTCTCCTTTCTTAGTTTGATTATTGCTACTAGTGTATAATAATAAAGCAGATTGTCCTACTTTGTGAAGCAAATGCAAAAGTGTGATTAATAAATGCTTTAAAAAATTGTGATTTTCATTTGTAGAAATAAAGAAACAAACTAAACTGGAATACTTTCTTATCACTTTTATAGGTCTCTTATTATAGATTCTGGTTAAACAACTATTTTGTGCATTGATGTTCATTACACTTTATCACCTCCATTAAAAGTTCTGTAGGATCATGTCTTTTAATAGCTTGGGCTTGTCTGTGGGACTTTGTATGTCAACATGTAGAGAGAGGGATGAGAATTGGAATGAAAAAGAGTCTTGTAGAATTAGTAAATAAAGGGGGTTAATGAGAAAAGAATGACAGCTTAAACATATAATTGTCATTAGAACATTATTGCTTAACCATGGAATATCCCATTAAACATGTAACTGACATTATCTACAGCCAGAATCATATTAACATTAGTTAAACCAATGGAAAACTATAGGAACACTTGGTGGACTCTATTCTTAATGGCCTGGATCTCAGAGTTGGTCACAGACCATTTATCAAGGCAGTCACCAGATGCAAGGCATCAAAAAGATTGAGAACAACTGTTTTAGAAACCTTATTCCATATTGTGTTTCTTTGTGTGCGCTCTTGAGATCCTGTTTCTTTCCTCGATGTTTGACCTTTCACTATTTAA
The DNA here is from genome assembly GCA_027410445.1 of Discoglossus pictus. Taxonomy (NCBI): domain Eukaryota; kingdom Metazoa; phylum Chordata; class Amphibia; order Anura; family Alytidae; genus Discoglossus; species Discoglossus pictus. The sequence continues at coordinate 165,406,668 of CM050169.1, forward strand.
AATTATAGACTCGCTAAGATTTATGCTGTCCCAGTTCTGGGAATTACTTCTCCCACTTTTCTGTAAAACTCATAGATAAAAGGTTATGAATGTGCAGTATCGTGAATTGTTTGAAAATGAGCTTAATTAATGTAATTTGTCATTAACAGAATGTTTCCGCATGACTGCACTCTCAATTGCATTATCTTCAACAAAAATGAAATTCAATTTATTAGCATGTATTGTAGTATTAAAAACTATTTCTTTAAATATACTGAAGATTCAGCAACCCCACTAATGAGAGCTTGGCACTTAAATAAATCATAAGAAAAAACATATGGAAATGACATATGAGCTAAGTCACAAGAGCAACTCTTAATAAGTAAGAGTGGCTTAATTTTGCTCTGCATTTTTGTACTGAGTGAACGGAGGAGTTGTATATTTTATTGATGCTGGTTTTATAAAGGGGAAAATACTGCAGTCTAATTTAGGCGGTGCAGTGAAAATTGGATGGATTTGCCCTATTTCTATCTCTAATTGTCAGGTCAACCCTATACTGGAGAGTTACTGTATAAAAGAAAAATGAATGAAAAAAAGAGGAGGGAAGGAGATGGAACAAGAAATATGAAGAGAAACAAAGAGAGGTGAATGAGAATGAAACTGGGACGTCTATAGATCCGTGATTCCAAAATCTTGTTTACGGACCACTTAGAAGTTGACCTAATGATTTTTTTTGTATGATTCTTCATTATTATATTGCACTGTGATATATTTTCATATATACAGCCTTATTAAATTGCGATTCAGCCAATTGAATAGGGCTCTATTTAAGCACATAGCATATTTTTTTACAGACGTTTTTAGTTAGTGAACTTCTATCCAAAAGCAAGGTCTTCACTAACTAAAAACTTCTTATATAGAGCCCTATTCAATTGCCCAAATCGCAATTTAATAAGGATGATAGCCTGTTGTCTTATAAACTATAAAATCTAGTATCTAGGAACTGTTTGTATACATTTTAATGATTTTCTTAATGTAATTTCATAATATGTTTTGTAATCCAAGTTGTACAGTGGACCCCATGAATAAAGATTATGGACCACTAGCTGTCTGCAGTTTGGGAGCCTCTGCTCTAAAAATGCAATCTAATGTATTTTTGTGTGGTTGCATGTTTTTGTGTACACTTTACAATGTGTTGTTCTTAATATGTACTATTCCCCTTGTATGTAACAACATGAAATATGTTTATATTTTATAAGTATAGAGATATAGTTGTAAAATGCATGACTTGAAAGGAGGTGAAAGTGAGAAAAATGGGAAATATAATGATATACAGAGTAAAAGTGCACAGATAGGAGTGCAAGAGTGAAGGAGAAGTTGTGGAAGTCTGAAAAGATGAAAAATTCTTACTGCCACCTTGTTGTCATTCTAAGCCATAAATTGTTTTTCTTTTGAGAAATGTGGCCAGACTCTCTGGACCACTAAATCACTTCTATTCTGCTTTATGTTTTTTTTGGTTTTGTGAATTTAGCAGGATGTGTATTGTTTTAGCCATGTCTTATAAATGCCTACTTTAAATATATGCACTCAGTAGTCATCATATATCTCAATCATGGTAACCTATGCCACTGTAACAAGCAAATCATGAAGAAGTTAAAAAAAGCATGTTACAGTTACATTTCTGGGGGGCATTTCCATGAATAAGCATTGTTACAACTGTACCAGTAAATGATTGGTATTTAACAGTTTTAAATGTTCTATATGATTTGTGACTTTCCAAAAGCTTAGACTGGCTGCCACCTGCCAGGAAAGAGATAGTGACAGGCAAACTGATATAATATATCAGGATCATACAATACTATGGAAACCCATCTATTGCACAGCTTGGTAACTATAACGCACCTGACTTTCAGTGTGTTTCATTTTAATCATGATTGATTATACTAAATATAGTATTATAAATAAATTAGCAGTATATAATTATACATACATAATAAATATATTGATAGATTAGGTATGTCTCTGTGCCCTCAGGTACCAAACCCAGTCTTAAATATAACAAATTAAATATGAGTCAGTACAACAGAGTTTGATCCATGAAGTCCTATTGTAAATGAGATTCCAATTTTACATACTAATAAATGCTGTTCTATATATCCTTCATAATCCCATAGAGCCACAGAGCCAACAACCACTAGTGGTGTGAAATAACTATTTAAATATCGAGAGGAAAGAACACCTCTCAAACTATGGAGAGTATGCAAACCACAATAGAGAGCGTCCTAATTAATTAGATAATTTCCTGATTTATCTACTTAAGGAAGGTGCTCTCTATTGTGGTTTGCATAGTTTGAAAGGTGTTCTTTTCTCTCGATACTTGCACAGTCTGAAATACGTTTTATAGTGTCTAAGGGTTTAAGATTTCCTTTGTGCCCAGACTGACATTTTGTTTTACTTTATAGTTTTGGGTAACTGAAGGATCTGATAGATTGTGAGCATTAAAGGTATTTTTACAGTCATTACACAAGACTTTTAGCTTGGATAGATGCTTTGTGGCTAACCCATTTGACCACATAACGACTTTAGGCGGACACCTATATGGCCTTCATCACAGCCATCCTATTTTAGTATGTTTTACAAAGCAAACCTCAATCCATATTAGACTTTTTGGAAGTGCGTAGTTTATTCCCTTAGATAATTTTATTTCACATTTCACGATGACTGTATGGATACATAATGTGCAGAGAATGAGACATTTAAAGAAAGTAAATGACCTCTTTTGTGCTAATTTGATATTACAGTGAAGCACTGGTTATGGTTTCAGATTGTAGAATCTACTATTATTTCACTTAAATCCAGTATGACTTCCTAACCGCATTGAAACTTCTTGATAATGATATATTAGTTGTTCCTGCAGTATATCAGGCTGTTCAGCAATAACTGCTCCTCGAGATGGAACTTTACTCAGCAAATGCCAGTTAAGATAAATGACAAGGTATAAAATTAAGTTAATTTAAATCTAAAGCAATGCAAAGAGAATGCTGATTTTTTTTTTTTTTTCCCTATAACTTGGGACGAAGTTTAAAACACATGTTGCATTAATCCCTTTGGACAGTGAACAAAAGAGCAAGTCGTGTTCCCCTTTCTCCCCATTGTTTTAATCCCTCATCATCAAAAGGGCAAAAAATGTCAATAAATCAACAAATTTTAAAATAAAAGAATGTCTCTCAAGTCCCATTAATAAATGGAGAGGTCTGTGGTGTTCCTCTTTGCTTCCATCCTATGGTGCAAGGTTGTGGAAGAGGTAATAAAATATTGTGCATTATGGGGTTAGAGTTTAGCGTACTGTATATATGGGATTAAAAGGACACAATAAATTATTTTTCCTTTGCAGTCATGTAAATATTATAGTTAAAGGGAAGGTTCATTTTGCAAAACTCTGATAATTTAGTTTTACAGTTGTTTTCCTCCCCTTTCATGGCTCATTTGCCTTCTCCACCTCCACTACTTCTTTAGTTGTGCAACAAACCACATGGTCTAGTAGTAAGCCAATTAAAGGCAATAACAGAATACATCCTTGGATGAGGTTTGCCACCTACTTAGTCCTTCATGAAAAACAAATCATATGATTAGAGAAGTAGGGGAGCAGTTGATAGGGTAGGTGAGGGCACCCATGACACTATGTAAGGTACTTAAAAGTAAGTTATGTTTTTGCATGCATTATATACCATTATTTGCATCAATCGCCCTATTTTAAAATATTATCCAACATGGGGTGGCTTTAACTGTTACTATACCTATGAATAGTATTTATATTTATATTTGTTGCTTACTGGAACAATGTTTGTGAAGAACAATTATATTTTACAATGCATGTATTTTTTGCTGTCTCAAGAAGATACATTTGTGAAATCTGCCAGATCTGCATAATTCTTCTTGTACATGTTTTACAGCACATGACAGTACAAAAGACTGTAAAAAACATCTGTAGAAAAAAAGTGACTATCTCTGCCCCCAAATTATTGCTTCAGTGCGTTCTTTGGCATTTGATTTGTGTGGGTAATATTTAAAGACAGATCACAGTGAGCAGCAGCACTGCTGAAAAGTATATTCCATTTACATAAAGCACAGCTCCTATGCCACAACATTGAATTTGTGGTAGGCATTCTTATCTTAGTTTAATTAGGGAGATAAAGATGTGTGATCCCAAAAGACCATTCCATAAAATACACAAATATTTAAACTTCATCATTCAAAAAAATTGAATTGTTTTGCATTTTTTTTAATTAAGTTCTCTAAGTTAAAGGAACAGTTCGAACAAAACTTAAGTTTTTTTTATATCACGATTGCTATTAGTAAAGGTTTACTATGTAAAATTTCCAAAATGTGTCTACTTTGTCAGTTACTGCTCCATGTTTGGTTAAACTCAATTTCCGTCTCTGGCATTGGTCCACGTGAGCTGAAAGGGTTCAAGAGCCTGATCAAAAGCCAATCAAACTGCCAATGACTGCTAAGCTGTAACAAGTATATTTGTATATGTTCTACAGAAGCTCACATAACCTTATATTCAGAAGAGTTGTTTCAATAACAGGCAAGCGTGATACCATTAGTATTCTGGTAGGAGGATAGGTCCCAATAATGTTGACAGAGTCTGATAGATCAAGTAGAAAGGCTTTTTTTATTGCAACGTTTACAGGGAACTTCTCACAGCAAAGTTTGCTTAGAGCAGCGGTTCTCAACCTGTGGGTCGCAAACCCTTCGGGAGACGAATGACGATTTGCCAGGGTTCTCTTAACACCATCAGAAATCTGTTTTCTTTGTCTATTCTAATCTGTAAAACTCGTAATTGTACAATTTTTTTCCACTGGTAGTTAGTACTTTCCTACTATAATTGTCATTCGATAGATGTTGGCAGACAATTTAATCTACTTTACTATTTTTAGCTTCCACAATATATATTACATATCGTTTTTGGGATTAATCACTACACTTTAATTTGTAAGAATGAAAATACATCCGGCATATCAGATATTTATATTTCGGTTCATAACAGTAGCAAAATTACAGCGATGAAAGAGCAACAAAAATAATTTTACTGTTAAGGGTCGCCAAAACTTTTTAAGGGTCACGGCACTAGAAAGATTGAGAACCGCTGCCTTAGAGAGATGTTCCAAGCCATATTGTATATAGCAGACTAAATACCCAACATTACATAATACCCTCAATATGCAGTGAAAAAACTAGCATTATCGGAAAAGAATAATAGAAGTTATACCACATTGAATCAGCAAAGATACAGTGTACTCGCCAAGCTGTGCAAGGACATAGTCCTACATATCCTGGTAAAAACATAAGAAAGTAGTTTACCCAAAGAAGTAGAAAAAATATTGATTGTCATTATTGTCATTAGCCAGGTTAGTAAAAGTATCAAAATGGTAATTTGATTTCCACACTGGAGAATAACATACAAAATAGTGCATTCAATGAAAAATGGCAGAATTTTTTGTTGTTGTTTAGTCATGCCAGCATGCCACGTACATCTCTCAGTCACTGCCCCTCTAACCTTTATCAGGTTCATGTTCATTGCTTCAGGGATTTCATCTATCCATCTCCGTTTCTGTCGCCCCTTCTTCTCGTGTCTTCAATTTATTGGATCTTCTTGCAGTCCAAGGGACTCTAAGTAGTTTTTGCCAGAACCAAAATTCAAAGGCGTCAATTCTACGGCGCTCAGACTTATTTATGGTCCAGGTCTCACATCCATATGTAACTGCAGGAAATATCATATTTCTATCTATGCGGACCTTTGTTGATAGTTTAATATCTTTACTTTTTACTATCTTGTCCAAGCTTGCCATAGCGTCCCTCCCCAGAATCACATACATTTTTCATGACTACAGTCACCCTCTGCAGAGATCTTGGAACCCAGGAAAATAAAATCTGTCACTGCCTCCGCTTCTTCCCCATCTATTTGCTAAAAACTGTGATTCCCATTTGCTATGATCTTCATCTTTTTAACGTTCAGCAGCAGGCCAATTTTTGCACCCTCCTCTTTTGCCCTAATCAATAGGTCCTTTAGTTCCTCCTCACTTTCAGCAATCAAAGTAGTATCATCGGCGTATCTGAAGTTGTTGATATTTTATCCAGCAATATTGATTCCGGCTTTGGATTCATCCAGTCCAGCCTTATGCATAATGTACTCTGTGTATAAGTTGAATAAATAAGGTGACAATATACAACCTTGTCGCACTCCTTTTCTGATCCTCAACCATTCTGTTGTCCCATGTTTGGTCCTGACCGTGGTTTATTGGTCTACATATAGATTCTTCAGGAGGAGGATGAGATGATCTGGTATTCCCATCTCTTCAAGAACATGCCACATCGTGTTGTGATCCACACAGTCAAAGGCTTTATAATAGTTTATGAAGCAGAAGTAAATGCTTTTCTGGAACTCTCCTGCTTTCTCTATTATCCATCGGACAATTTGATCTCTTGTGCCTTTGCGGAACCCGGCTTGCAAATCTGGTAGTTCCCGGTCATATATTGTTGGAGTCGAGCTTGTAGAATCTTAAGCATTATCTTGCTGGCATGTGAAATGAGTGCAATTGTTCGATAATTGGAGCACCATTTGGTACTGCCTTTTTTGAGATTGGGATGTTGACTGACCTTTTCCAGTCTATTGGCCACTGTTGAGTTTTCCAAATGTGTTGGTAAGAGGTAAGCAACACTTTCACAGCATCATCTTTTAGAATGTCTGTCGTTTATCACACTTACTTTGGCATAAAAGGTGCCCTTGAGATCCCCAATTTTCTTGAAGAGATCTCTTGATTTAACCATTCTCTTATCTTCTTCAATTTCTTTATATCGCTCATCGAATAATGTCTCCTTGTCTCTGCTTGCTATCCTCTGGAATTCTGCATTCAGTTGGACAAATCTTTTCCTATCTCCACTACCTTTCACTTTTCTTCTTTCCTGGGCTTTCTTAGTTTTTTCTTTTAGGGATATTCTTTCTTGCTGTTTCTTGGACGATGTTGCAAATTTCGGTCCAAAGTTCTTCAGGCATTCTATCTTCCATATCTAGTCCATGTCTAGTCTCTTAAAAGGATATCAACGATTAACCTTGTCATCTCATTCCTGACCACATCTAATTTGCCTTGGTTCATAGTTCTAAAATTTCAGGTTACTATGCTAAATTGTTCTTTGCAGCAGCAGACTTTCCTTTCCCCTTCAGACACATCCGAAGCTGGGTCTCCTTTCAGCTTTGGCCCCACCACTTCAGAAAGTCTGGTGCTACTTGTACCTCTGCTCTTCCTCAGTAATGTGGTTGGCACTTTCTGACCTGAGGGGCTCATCTTATGGTGCCATATTGTTATGTCTCTGGTTGTGCCTGTCCAGTTTTCTTAGCAATGTTACTGGAGTGGGTTGCAATCTCCTTCTCTAGTGGAACGTGATTTGCCTGACCTCTCTGCCATTACCTGCTCATCTTGGCTGATCCTACATGGCATAGCTCACAGACTCATCGAAGTACACAAGCTCCTTCATCATGACAAGGAAGAGATCCAGATACCTTTCAGACATCTAAATGAACTTATATAAATTAACTCTTTCAATAGAGAGATTATTGTGTTTAGGTGAAGCCTTCTCAATTAATGGTGAAATGACAGTTAAAGGAAAACTGTTGTCCCATATTTACAATATAATTTCTTTTGAAGACCTAAAAATTGAGAATGGGTAAATGTGGCCTTTTCTTAACTATTATATGCAGTTATGTTGCAGTAGAAGCTGCCATTGCCTTTTTGAGCTTTTTTTTAGAACTGAATGGACTAAAGATTGCCACCTTTCCATTGTAGCATGAACCAACTTATCTGCATTGAAGGTCTCCACCTCTATGTATAAGCAGGTAAGTAGAAACATAATTGGTAGCCCCCAGTGCAGCATAATTGCATATATTAGTAAATTAAAAGCTGTTTTTATTTTTACTTCTACTTTCTAAAAATATTTTACCTGTTATGTGAAGTTTTTCAAAAAAACATATTGTAAATATGAGGGTGTAATGGCATTTCTAGAAACTAATTAAAAACACTTAAATTTATATGTAATTATGATTTTAGCAACAAGAATCAATATTCACAGTTAAAAAAATACACTTTCACAGGCACTGGCACCTGTGATATATATATTGTTCAAGTGTCTTTTATGAAACATCCTGACCTGCACACGGCCCAGTGGGTATGTCCGTATGACACTTTGGGCACAACTCGCTCCCTGAATAATTTATTATGCACAAGACTCTTCATGAGCCCTCTAAGCAAATAATTAGACACAACCACTTTTGGGGTAACATACTGGCCACAGCATTTATTGGTAAACCCAAGTTCACATAATAATAACAATATCATTAATTAAGTAAACATAAACAAGTGAGGGGAGGAGCCTGACCCGAGACAGTACACTCTCCGCCCTGAACCCTCGTCCAGGGCCTACTGTGATGGAACATCCGTACCCCCGTAGGGTAGGATCATACCCACTTTACCACTGTCCCGGCAACTCCCCTCACCACCGCCCCGCTGTGACAACAACAAATACAAAACATCATAATACAACCTGAAAATTTATGAGATATCACAACTGCTAATGCCGTATACAGATGTAACTCAAAACTTGACTTATTATATTTCTTTATTTTCCATTTATTTATTTATTTATTTTTTTAACACATATTTCCAATTTTCCATACATAAACACATGATTTCCAGATTTACAATAAATTAACCTGTGCTCCAAATATTAGGGATGGGTGGGTGGGATCTAATTTCTTGGCTAGCTGGGGGCATAATAACCAAATGGTGCCAACTCCTATTGGTGGCTCCGTCCCCAGCTAGCCACCCCTTCTCTCCCATCCTCCCGGGCCTGCCAGGTCACGTGGCCCTCCTACCAACCCCAGGAGGCCTGGGGAGGTATACAGCCCATCCAATTAACAAGCAGTTACAGTATAGAATTTCCCCCCACATGTCCCCCTTTATGTATGGAGCTTCTTATGCAATGCCAATCCAATATAAAAAGATCAACTTTTTAATATACAATAGAAACTTTAACATACGTCAAATAAGCAAGAAGCACATGAACAGGCTGAACATTATAATTAGTGTCCAAGGCTGTTAATTTACATATCTAAATGGATTAGGGAACAAAGCAGGGATCTCCACTTAATTGAAACATGTTAAGAATTGTTATTCATAAGACATTTAATATCTTAACCCAAACCTTGCCTGACCACCTTCTCCAGCAGTGATGACTAGTCAGGAGTCAATTGCATGGGGCTTAAATAAGGTCAAAGCAAACATCCATTTTCATAATAACAAAAGGGGAGCGGTCATGAGTTAAGCAGGGAGCAGATACTGCAAAATGCTAAACACTTCATGTTTCCCGCACTAGATCAGTCTAATCAGTTATGGACCGAGATGTGCAAGCCGGGTTTCGCAGAGGCACAAGAGATCAAATTGCCAATTTTTGCTGGATGATAGAGAAAGCAAGAAAGTTCCAGAAAGACATTTACCTCTGCTTCATAAACTTTGTTTGTGTGGATCACAACAAAATACGGCAAGTTCTTAAAGAGAGGGAAATACCAGATCATCTCATCTGCCTCCTAAGAAATCTGTATATGCACCAAAAAAGCCATAGTCAGAACCGAACATGGAACAACATAATGCTTCAAGATCGGGAAAGGAGTGAGACAAAGTTGTATATTGTCACCTTATTTATTCAACTTATACGCAGAGTTTGCTAAGTCGTTCAGTCATGTTCAACTCTCCGTGACCCTATGGACAGCAGCACACCAGGTACATATGTCAATGGTTGTGCTTACCCATATGGTTTTCTTGGCAAAGATACTGAAGTGGGTGGCCAGTTCCTTCTCCAGTGGATCGTGATTTGTCTGACCTCTTGGCCATGACCTGCTCATCTTGGGTGACCATATATGGTATAGCTTCCAGCTTCATTAATGTACACAAGCTGTTTCACCATGACAAGGTAGCTATCCAGAATGGGATTGTGAAATTAGGCTCCTGCTAAAGCTCAAGATAAATAGCAGCTGAGAAACGACTGGCTTTATCCTTGTTAGTCCATATGGTAAAAAGATTCCAGTCCAGTTTATTAAGAGCAGAGTCTTATTGTGTCATGGAAAACTCAGGAGAATTTGATACAGAAGGTAACGACAATACAGAACAAAGGATTGCGCTAGTGCATTGTCATGCATGTGTGGTCTAACAAATACATCTAGTAAAGTCAATGGTCACCAGAACGCTTTAGCAAGCAAAACGTTCATGGTAAGATGTCTACTCAAATGTCTCAAATGTCATACCTGCTCACAGTTAAAATCATTTTGTAGCACACTCTTACTTATGGTAGGCAACTTACCAACTTTTTTTAAATTGCCATTCGGCCAATTGAATAGGACTCTATATAAGCACAGAGCATATTTTTTTACAGAAGTTTTTAGTTAGTGAACTTCTGTCCAAAAGCAACGTTTTAACTAACGAAAAACTTCCGTAAAAAAATATATACTATGGCCCTCATTCAATTGCAATTTTGCCAATTGAATAGGGGTCTAAATAAGCACATCACATATATTTTTTAAAGAAGTTTTTAGTTATTAAGCATCTATCCAAAAGCACGGTTTTCACTAACTAAAAACTTATTTAAAAAATATATATATTATGTGCTTATTTAGAGCCCTATTCAATTGGCAAAATCGCAATTGAATAAGGCTGTTTATGTTCATTAGGACCCATAAATCTTAATATATTTTAATGCAGTGATTAAATACAGAATAAAGTGAAAGCTGTACCATACGCAATGGCTATTTATGTAATGAATGATGTTACTATTAGAACTTTTAATGGCTGGATGCTTCCATTTTCAACATCTACACTGCTTCTAATTCCAAGGCCGGTACAAGAGTCATATTTTGAGATAAAGATGTGATCTCTGTTTAAAATGCTGCAAACAATTCTCAATATATTTTTTTACATTTTTTTGTGAAGGTAATATCATTAAAACCCTAGTAAAGGTTAACTATGGAAAAAATGCCCTATGAATAAAGAGCCAGTTTATATAATCCTGTGTTCATTTGGGTTCAGAGATATAAGACTGTGGTGCTTTAAAGCAGCCAGTGTTCAAATTTATACAATAACTCTGTGAAAAAGCAGACAGAAAACAATGAGAATTTAATTACTTTATCCTTTAAAACCAGGAGTAAAAATAGATACAGCTATAAGACAACTTAAAGAAAATCTCAAAGAGGAAACCCAGTTAACGTGACTGCTGAGAGAGAGGGAGTGAGTTAATTAATTCTTCACACTAGAAAGTGCGAGAACTAAAGAAACTCTTACAGAAGAAAACAACATCTGTACATGACTCATCCTTATGTATATATAACATTTTGTATGCATTCATTTTGCATTGAAATAAATTGTGAAATACTGCTAATTTCAAAGTATAAAACAATTTATAGGTTAAAATATCTATTTATATCAGGTGTTAATCATCCATCCAGTCAAGTAGTAAGGCACTGGACTTTAAGGGGTGATCTGGTCAGGGCTATGTACAGAGCATACAAATTTGACTACAAGACGAGGCATCTATCTATATATCTATATATCTATCAATCTACCTTTCCTTTTCTTCCAACTTGCTTTTTCTCTTGCCAGACTCTTTTCATAGATGTTTTATATTGGCTGCTGCATATTTTACTATCTCTATCAGCTTTTCATTCTCTCTTATTCACTCAACCCTCTCTCTCTCTCTGCAATTCATCTTCTTCTATCTCTCCCTTTAATCTCACACAATTTATACTCACACAACAATACTGCACATTTTTTATTCTCTTTTTCTTGAGGATAGGAATTCAGGGATGCCATAAACTGTAACTTAAAGTGGACATATACAAAGCCGCAAAAATAGTAGCACAATAGCTTACAGGGATAATTTGATCTAGTCATGGAGTGTACACAAATAAAAAAAAAATAAGAATAAACTAGCAAAATATGCAAATAAATATCTCAAGGCCTGGAACCCACAGGAATAAACACCATAAATTTGAAAGCAGAGAGGTCTGCAGGGAAAGTTCTGACCCATGATATCTTGCTCAGATGCTTCTTCTGCTGATTAATGTTATAGACACAACAATAGAATTAATGGACCATTTGTAAGAAATAGCTGAACCACACACTGAGATTTAAGGTGCTTACTATGGAATATGTAAATCAAAGCTCTGCAAGATTTCAGTTGCTAAATGCTAATATCATACAACATAATGCCCATAAAGGGCCACATGGAACAAAACACTGTAATATTTGTTCATTATTTCTATTAGTATTATTTATATAAAATTATTATTAATTTTATTACACAAATTTCAGTACAAAAATTTAGTCTTTTTTTCCTTGTGTAAGAAAAATAAAACTCCATTCATTATTGTTCATTTCATGGTTTTCATCAGACACTTTCTTTATTTGCCAGCACATAACACACAATGTATGCATTCCCTCCTTTGTAACGAAAGATTCTGGAGATGTTTCTGTATAAATATTATTATGCGTGGTACTTTTATTTAAAGCATTGTGTGACTTGTAGTGCATATAACTAGTATTCACACTATTGAGAGTGCTTTCCACTTTATTGTCTTGCTTTACTAGATGTAAATTACTGCTGATATTTTCACAATGACCTATTCTTTTGTAATTCAGCCACACATTCAGAAACATTCATATTATTAGTATCATCTTTTATTTTTAAATCATGGTGACATTCCATGATAAAAGCATTAAATGTCTTGACATTGATTCCGGCTTGCCATTTTGTCACTGCTTTCACTCATTTTTTACTTACTGTGATATGGATGTCTATGAGTTTTTGTGGATATCTATAGCCTATATTGTCTTATCAACATAAGAACCCAATACATAAGGCACACAAAGGGAACCAGAACATTGCATCATCTTTATACTCAGACCACAAGTTGAATTCCTCAGTTCTAGCTCCTGGTGAGACATGCATATTATTCTAAGATTAATAATTATTTCTTTCAAATTCTAATCAATCGATTGCTCCTGGATTTCCCATTATATTATGTATACTTCCTGTAGCCCTAAAGAATTTAGAAGAATTAGCAATTTAAATAAGTAACTATTTAAGTGTTCATGGATATGGGAAACTAGGATCATTTTGCTGTATTTCTGCAATTATGATATCAATGAATAGTTAATGTAGTAGTGTATAATAGCTTATTCCATTATCGTTCTGCTGTCACAGCTAAAATAAACACTTGTAAAATACAAATAAAATCATAAAGATCTAGCTTTGCAACAGCTGCATAGTTTAGAGTCCATTTTATTGCCCATCTCTGTTTTGTTCTTGGAAAAACCCTTCAATGAGTTGATGTTATGCACATTTTTGAAGTATTACTGCTTGCTTTATCCTACTCAAAATTAATTTTCAAGCTAATATGTGTTTCTGTTACAGAACATGATGGAGTTAGTTATTTACAGAACGTGTATTTAATCCGGTGAAAATTCTTTAGCATATGTTTTGTGTATCCTAAGATATAAATGTAATGAAGTGTATTTATCAAACAGGGTAGAAAAAGGGCTTGTATGTATTGTTAGGGGACAATTTTCAAACTGGGATAAAGATCATTGACAAATATCATAGGTGGAAAATATATTAAATGGGATACTTTTTAGCACTGCTAATAAAGTAACTGCTCTTATCCCCACATTTTGTGATAAACATATATATTCAACTGATGCAATATATGTGGACACTTAGGCCCTCATTCAATTGCAATTTGGCCAATTGAATAGGGGTCTAAATAAGCACATAACATATTTTTTTTAAGAAGTTTTTAGTTAGTAAACATTTATCCAAAAGCAAGGTTTTCACTAACTAAAAACTTATTTAAAAAAAATATGTTATGTGCTTATTTAGAGCACTATTTAATTGGCCAAATCGCAATTGAATGAGGGCCTTAGGGACTTACAGCCTTATTAAATTGCGATTCAGCCAATTCTAAAGGGCTCTATATAAGCACATAACATATTTATTTTACTAAATCTTTAGTTAGTGAACTTCTATCCAAAAGCAAGGTCTTCACTAACTAAAAACTTCTGTAAAATAAATGTGCTCTGTGCTTATATAGAGCCCTTTAGATTTGGCAATTTAATAAGGCTGTTAATTCCCATACATTACTTTAAGACTGATTTGATAAATGTACACTAAAGCAGGGGTCATCAACTTATGATACTGGAAACAGCGCCCATGGATTATTAACCAGAGCTTTTTAGTCAGGTTGTGGTGATGTAATAATTTAATAAAATGGGTAAGTAATGTGATTTGATGAAATACAGAGGAACCTGGTCATCTGAAGAGAATAGGTGGCATCAGGTGATGAACTTGAAAGACATGGAGGTGATGAGTGATGTAATATGATTTTTTTTTACAATGAGTTGGGTGGTCCTGGGAATATTTACAGGATTAATAGGAAAAAATGGAATTTAAACAAGATGCAATGTAGATGATTTAATGAGATGGAATAAGTGTATCTCTCACATGTCTAAGTGTATATTACATTATCTAAATGTTTGTCATACAATGCAAACCTCACCAATTTATTTATATATAAGAAAATACCTATGAAACATTAATAAGTGTTGCCAAAGTTCAATGTTTAAACTATTTTAAATACATTACATTCCTGCATCCCACTTTTTAAGAGTTGTCTCATAATAATATAGTGAAATGTGGTATTTTGAGTTTTTCTTCAAGGAAACCTTGCTACCTATTTAACATGAAGCAGTTCATCTCAACATTACAAACATTTCATATCTATCTTGTCTCTATTATTATTAATTAACTCACAATACCAGCTGACAATCAACAATGCTAAAATATTCCATCCTATATACACAGAAAAATACAAAAGTTTGAAAAGTAATAATTGTAATGTGAATTGCATTGGTATGTAGTTGTACTATTGTACTACAGTACATTGCTCCAATACATTTCAATGTATGCAGTATATTAAAATCCAATATAAAAACTGTTGGAGAGGTGATTTTAGTTTGGTCTTGCACACCATGCATTTTTAAGAGATCTAGGTAAATAAAGCTTGAATCTCACCACTTGTAATGAAAACAGGTATTCGTTTAATATGAAACAAGTGTAAAGAGAGAATGTCAGTGAGTTTTGTATCTGAAAAAAAATACGTTTATCATATACCAATATTGAAAGAACAGCAACTAAGATCTTGACAGCTATTTAAATTACAGTGAATGTTGGCCAATAAACAAATAATTTGCATAGACGTGGTACCACGTTTACTCATTAAAAGGACAATTAGTTAACAAATATTCCATAGATTTTAATTAATTGCCTTTGCATTCTTGGTACAAACAGGATTTTGTGCAAGTATCATATTCTTGCTTCCATGAGACTACTGGTGCATGTTATAGCTACTGTTTTTTCTATAACTGTCTCTCACATGTATACTGTCAGGACTTTTGTGGATAAAAGGATCATATATATATACATATACAGTATCTCACTAAAATGAGTACACCCCTCACATTTTTGTAAATATTTTATTATATCTTTTCATCTGACAACACTGAAGAAATGACACTCTGCTACAATGTAAAGTAGTAAGTGTACAGCCTGTATAACAGTGTAAATTTGCTGTCCCCTCAAAAAAACTCAACATGCTATTAATGTTTAAACCGTTGGCAACAAAAGTAAGTACACCCCTAAGTGTCAAGATTTTGTGTGGCCACCATTATTTTCCAGCACTGCTTTAACCCTCATGGGCATGGATTTAACCAGAGTGTCACAGGTTGCCACTGGAGTCCTCTTCCACTCCTCAATGATGACATCACAGAGCTGGTGGATGTTAGAGACCTTGCACTCCGTTTAAATATGCCCCACAGATGCTCAATAGAGCCCAATGGTGGCCACAAAAATATTGACACTTTGGGCCCAATTTGGACATTTCCGCTTAGGGGTGTACTCACTTTTGTTGCCAACGGTTTAGACATTAATAGCTGTGTGTTGAGTTATTTTGAGGGGACAGGAAATTTACACTGTTATACAGGCTGTACCCTTACTACTTTACATTGTAGCAGAGTGTCATTTCTTGAATGTTTTCACATGAAAACATATAATAAAATATTTACAAAAATGTGAGGGGGTATACTCACTTTTATGAGATACTATATATATATATATATATATATATATATATATATATATATATGTTGTCTACATTATATGATTGTCTGTTGCGTTTGCTGTTACCACTGTAAATACAGACATACTTATAGTGTACTTATTTTCTGGGTGAATGGTTAATTATTCTCCTTTTTCACAAAATAAGTTTTAATTTTCTAAATGTTCAATCAAGTAGGACTTGAACCAAGGCCAAAATATTTTAGACACCTGAGAAGGCCTTGAGTGAGAAACAAATTACAGTCTCATAAAGATAAAACATATACATGATGTTTCTACGGTATTCAATCCCTCGTTGTTCTATCCGAGGGTTATCAAACAGGTGCGAGATTAAACACAATGGGCTATTCTGAAATCCAAAATATTTGGCAAAAATATCCAGAACAAAGGTTAGTATATCATTTTAAAACATTGAGCATGACTTAATTTTAAAACATGGAGCATGGCTGCTCCCAAGCGGACAGAAATATGTTTATACAACATTTTATGGACATAGCTTAATTATGCATATACATACAAATGTGGTGGGAGGCTATTGCAATTGGTGGAAACCAACCCTGGGACGGAGAGTTGGTGAAAAAGAAAGGGTTTATCTATTAAGCCAAAGAGTAGCTTGAGTCTTTTTCTTGTCAGTTGCTCTGGCTTTTTCCTATCTATCCCTCTCTGGGTTTTTCTGTCTGACACTCTGTAGAATAAACTTTTGCCATAGAGTCTTTCCTCTGTGATTTTCACAACATCTATCTTTACTACAAATACTTACTAAAAAGAATACCAAAAAGGATATTACCTTTAAACGAACTAAGGAGCAGTCCTATCCAGAAAGGGTTTCCCTGCTAACAATTTTGGGTAAGGTATAACTGCAAGTTTCTATTATTACATTATATACAACCAAATTGAAATAGTCCAGATACAATCCTTCTGTTACAACTGATAAGATAGATACAACCTGAAATAATGTTTTGGGGGTCATTTGTCCGGACATGAGTTCCAAACCATTATTGTTTTTTACTTGGGTCCGTTCTATCAAAAACAGACTGGTTGATTTGATAAATTAAATGTAATCAATTCTGTTACAAAAATCCTCAGTAAATACTCTAATACCTAAATATAAAGGTTATCTAATTTGCCACAAACTACATTATAACCTAAGTAAATTTATATTATTTACTACTGGTAATTCCTATTTATGGATGATTTATATGTTTTATACCTAATTTTGCTATTTACTGCTTTCATAGAGTAACATACTATCTCAGTGAATATTAACACCAAATATATTGTATATAATAGCTCTCTGATTGTTTATCCAAGTTTGGTAAGACGTTATACACTTCTTATCATTTCTGTATTGAACCAACCAAATATACAATGTTTTAAAATAGATTGTTAACCCACGTTTAATAACATTTTACACACTTCTTATTGATTTCTGCATTGATCTAACTGAATATAAAATGTGTTAAAACTAATTGTAATCCAGTCATTCAAAATAGATTGTAATAAACCTCTCACTGATTTTATATTTTTATCTATCTAAAAATCAAAGCTAACAGGTTTAAATACATCAAATTGTATATTTTTGATTTTGCTATTTTTTCAATAAACACTGTTTTTCATAAAGCGTATACTTGTCTATATATTGATCATTGAACTCAAGAAAATATATTAATCAATACATTGTAATATTTGTGTCATATCCAAATTGCATGACAATAGCTCCAGTACTGCCCTGTCTAAGTGCCTTTGATTATTCCTGCCTGCCACCAACCAGTCCTGTTTCCTGTTAATAGACTCAGGTCTGTTTTTGTTTTGTATCTTGTCCTGTATTCCATGTCTGCCTCCAGTCCAGTGCTGTTTTGAAAATGTTGAACAGGTCTATCCTCTTCCAGTCTGCCTTATTCCATGCCCGTTTGCTGGCAGTTCTGCCCATTGACTATGGACTCAACTATCCCTTCTGTTGCTGATTGGAAGCCTGTAGCAGAAAACCTGAACACCATCAAGCTGTATGCTAGCCTGATCCAGTCACATCTACTGAATTATGATATTCCTAGCATTGATATGTACTCCAGGGTAAAGACCAGGCAAATAGTACCATGCCATGTGGGTTTGTTACTACACTGGTGCTTTACAGTCTGTCAAACAGACATAACAAGGTAACACATTAAAATACAACAATATTTTGGTGAATCCATGATAATCACTTATTGTAGGAGGAAAAATATGCATGTTGTCACAAAATGGCTTAGTTGAACATCCTAGATGTAGCTGAATCTGTTTTGCATAGCTTTTTGAGCACTAGAAAAAAAACAGCCATACTTATGGATCAATAAGGAGCTACTAGTGGTGATGTGCACAATAGAAGTTGCAATAAAGAGATTGACAGCTTGATGATGGCTCACCTTAAACAGTTACATGCTCTGATGCAATCAGGAAGAGAGAACAACATTATCACTCTCTACAGCAGTGGTTGTCAATCTGGTCTCTACAGCCCACTAGTGGGGAATTCAAGCATTCACAGTGGGCGGCGGGGAAATTGGCAGATACGTGCAGCACCATGCTTGGCTGGTTGGAGAGCTGGTGAGAGAGCCTAGTGACAGCAGTCAGGACTGGATAAATCATATGACCCTAGGTATGAAGTACAGGGTAAATCATACCTAGGGTCATATGATTTATGTAACTAGAAATTGAGTTACTGCTGCACTGGTGGGCGAAAAGGAAATTTTAACATCAAAAGTGGGTGGTAAGTATTAAAAGGTTGATAACCTCTGCTCTACAGGAAATGAGCAAAGGTAAATTACAAAATAATACTAATACACAGTTTTATACAGTTGATCTCATAGGGATTTCTAATAACTATTTTGCTCAATGCAACCTTAATTATGCTAGATGTAATCCTTTTAAAGGGTCATTATTTGTTTTTCTATTACATTGTTCCTTTAAGTTGTGCTGTTCAACTGGCCTTTGACTAACCAGAAGGGGCACTAGTTCCTCTATCCCCTCACAGCATTTTATTTACATTTCCAGATCTTTTATATGTGCTAGACACTCAAGTAGCACTACTACTGGTATGCTAAATTGAGTAGCAGCATGAGTAGCAATGCCATTTCCATGCCAATTCGATTCTCATCTTGAGAGGTAAATCTGTTCATATGTTAATGACTACTCTTAGCACTTCTACAATTCAGTGATTGGTCGCATAGCACATGTGCAATGGGGAGCTTAAAATACATTTTGAACTTTGCACATCTGATGGATTGTAATCTAAGTTTATAGATTTCTGTGTACATTATTTATAATTACTGTATCGATTCCTATTTATTGCTCTGAGTATATTGTGAAAAACTGAATTTACAGGGTTTCTTTGTGGAGAATGAGAATTTATGTTGCTAGTGGATATGGAATGTGTATATATATATATATATATATATATATATATATATATATATATATATATATATATGAAAAACAATACAAAATAGATAATCTAAAAAAGCTGTAACCTTCTTAAAAACTCTTACATGCATATATATACACCTACATACACTCAGAGATTCTTGTGCAATACTTCTGAGCATTCAATTGAGAAAAGAAGGAAAAGCATCTGCAAAAGATTAGGACGCACATTTAGCTTTCAGGCTTTGCTAATGGTATTCCATCCCCACATGAATATTGAAATGAGCTTAGTTGAACGCCCAAGGAATCCACTGAACAGGAGCGCCTAATTGTCTCTTTGTATGCTGAATAGATTTAACGCATCACTCCATGATAACCAGTGAAAATCGTTTATCTCAAATTAACAATGCAGATGAGTCTTCTAATTATATGAATTCTCACTATGAATTCAGAGCATTTGCTTTGTAAAAATATAGGACATCTTAAAAATTACAAAATTATACTTTTTATTCTATTAGGAAAACTTTCCTTTTTTGTTGACTACCAAGATTCTGGCATGTTCCATACTGTCACATGATTTTGCTGACTTGGCAGCAACATCCTACTGCTTTTCTATTACTCGAGAAATGCAAATAAGCTCTGGAAAGTCATCAACTCTATGTTTACATCCCAAGTCAAAAACATAAATGTGGATGCACAAAACTTGCACTGTAATTAAAATCATTTTAAAATGCGTATTACTTTGCATAATTAAATAGTAACTGTCCTGTTAACTGTTTGTATGCTTTGAATTAGTTGTCTCTACCAGTGTAAACCACAATAATCACCTTGTGAATGCTTTAATATATAGACAAGTGGCCAGAAATACAAAGAGGTTAAAAGATGGAAAGCTATTGGAGAGCCTCTCAGTTCTTATGGTTTTCTATCAAGTAAATGTACTAAAATTGACATCTCCTATATTTAATTACTCCCACATTGATGTCTCAAATTGGGCATCCATCTCATTGCTTTTGACTTCATAGAGAACATTGGGTAAAGGGTTTTTCCATTCATATACACTGTGAACCCTGACATAAAATATGAAATGTCTTCTTCCACTTAATTCTACCACTGTGATGCCAATCCTAGGTTACTGATGTTGATTAAATAGTTATTGTACATGTTTGTTCTAGATGGTCCCAGATGGTTCAATGAGATAGTTGTATCAGCACCCTACATACTTCTTTCACATAGCAGAGATATGGCATACAGATTTAAAAGTAGGCTGGCTATGTTTTCCTTTAAAACCACTGGCATGCTATTATGAAATAAAGATAAAAAGCAAAATATATTATCAATAATTACTTTATTTTGCAATTAAAAAAATGCTGTTATAGCTTTCATAAAATATTCTTTGTTTAGATTGCTTGACCTTAATGTTACTTTAATTGTGTACACCTTGCCAAATCTCATACAATATAAGTCGCAATACAAAGTTCAGGGATTTTATTATTCCCATGGCTGGATTACTCATTAGGCCAACTAGACAGATGCCTAAGGGTGCTTCCATGTCAAGGGTGTCGCCTAAAATTTGCAGTTTACAAACTGGCCACTAGAACTAGAGTGTGTTATGGGGACATAGCAAAAGAATGATATTGTAGTGGATTTACATAAGAAGCGGCAATGGATAGATGAGATCAATGGATAGATGAGATCATTGAAGCAATGAACATGAGCTCATGAGCTTGATGGAGTTCAGAGGGGTTGTAGCTGACAGATGTGCCTAGTGTGCTGTGGTCCATAAGGGTCATGGAGAGGCAGACACGACTGGATGACTATATATTTTTATATATATATATATATATATATATATATATATAGATAGATAGACAGATAGATAAATAGATAGATAGATAGATAGATAGATAGATAGATAGATAGATAGATAGATAGATAGATATTGTAGTGTACTGCCCCCCGGTGGATGGTGCAAGTCACACAGTTGGTGAGAAGATAAGATCCAGGTAACTGGGAGTTAATCCCATGGAGCTGGGCTAATTGGAACTGCAATGGCTTTTTAAAAGACACACACACACTCAGAGAAAGGGGTGTGGCTGATTAGGCTCTGGCCTAAGGGCTGTGAGCAGTGTGTGGAGCTGTGGTGTGTTTGGAGAAGAGAACCATAGACAGCTCAGCTGCTGCTGGATCCTGAGAGCTGGGATAAGCGCTGAAGTAAGACAGTCAGGGAGACTGCTTATAATACCTATTGAAATAGAGAGAGACACTGACTTGTGAGTAAGGATTGCCTGGAGTGTACAGCCAGCTTCAGAATAAGAGACACTGAGGATTTCAGCATGATCTGGGACAAGAGAGAGACAGAGCTCCTGAACAGGACCTGGTCGGACTTACAGAGTGGGACCTGGTTGGACTTACAGAGCACAGGAAGCTGCCCTTAAGAGGATCAGTCTGTGTGACTGCAACCAGAATTTATTAGAGAGACTGTTTGCCCTAAGAGGAGAGGACCTGCAGAGGACCCATTGCAGCTGAGAGAGAAACTGAACTTAAAGGTACCACCCCTCTGTGTAAAAAGGTATTGTTTTACCTGCAGACCGAGAAGCTGTTTCAGGGATAGTCAGGGTGTTCCTGAAAATAAGCAAGCCCGTTTATGTAGATGTTTCTTTGATGCTGAAGTTAAGCTATTGTTTGTTTTGTAAGACTTTATTAAAGCAATGATAAAAGTATATCAGGACTCAGTGGTTTATGGAACAAAGGCCAGCCCTGTCACAATATATATATATATATATATATATATATATATATATATATATATATATATATATGTATGTGTGTATATATATATATATATATATATATATATATATATATATATATATATATATATATATATATATATATGTGTAGCTAGGTATATATATATATATATATATATATATATATATATATAAAATGTATTTTTATTTTTTTCTGGAGAGCTGCCCCTCCAATAACTAATAAAACACACCCTTATAATCAAGCACTCAGGAGGTGATGCAACAAACACAAGATGGAATTATTGATTCATAAAGTGAGTATGTAAAAGTTCAGATTTTTTCATCTAAAAATATTTTATGTCTGTGGCTTACAAAGCTGCTAATGCTGTTATTTAGTTACATATGTCACAAACAAGTGCAGATTTTCTTGAACTACAGTGGCCCTTTAAGAAGATAACAACATTTCAGAAATGCAAAGGACCAATTTGACAGTCATCAATCTACAGCAGAGCAAGGTTTGGTAAAGGATTCACTCACATTAAGTTTCCACTGTGTACATATCTACTGTATAATGTAAAAGCGTAATGGTGTTTTGCTGGTATTGACTCTTGTTCTGTTTGGTATTTATATGCATTGAAACACACAATTGTGAACTGTCTCTTCCTGACTGTGCTGGAATCAGCTCAGTGGCAATTAAGATCTCATAAAGTAGCAGGGTAAGAAATAGGATGAAGAAAGAATTAACATAGATGATGGCAGCAACATATATGGCCTCAAGGAAATCATGAGACAAGAGTTTAAAGAAGGGATGAAAATCATTTTTATGGCATCCAATAGAAACAGTAAAAAATACAGAAATAATAGAAAATCATAAACATAAGCTCTTAGTTTAAAGGCAGATTTTGCTTTCAGCGATTTCTAAAAGGTGTCAAATCGAAGAATGTGTGAGCCGAAGTAATGATGTGTGGAGACTAATAGCAAAAAAACGATGTAAACAGCAGATGTACACATTAAGTTTTACAGGCATAAGTTCTGTCTCAGTAACAGTTACAAAGCTATTGTCTGTGGTTCAAGTGGCTACAGCAAGTACAATGGCCTTGTATAGACAAGGGTAATATGCATTTAAAAAAATACCTCCCAACTGCCCCTTTTGGAGAGACAACCCCTCTTTTCAAAGGAAACTCCCCAGTCCCTCTTAATCTCTCAAACCTCCTTCTTTGGAAGGAAATACAACAATTATAGGCAGAACTCTGTTTACTTTCCCCAACCATGCCCCACTTTATCCAGTTCCTCTTTTTGTTTTTCCAAAAAATCTAGGAGAAAGATAAATGCTTGGAACTTCAGATCTACGGAATATTTTTCAATATTGAGGATTGTGCAGTCAATAATGCACAGTGAAAAAAAAATACATTTGAAAAGTTTGAGTTTAACTTGAGCAGTAAAAAAGTCATACAACTAAGTTTCTAAATAGAAAAATACATTTTGATACCACTGCTTGGACATGGAGGAATTCATGATACATAAGTGGAAGTTGGGTGTGTGACAAGGAAGTTTACATTTCTGGAGAGATATAGTTGCATTTTCTGAAACAAGGAGTCTGCCTGTGAGACTGTTGGGGGGAGGGGTATGGTGTCACTTTCATTCTTATTAAATTACCTTAGTAAAAACTCTCTGTTCCCTCCATCCCCACCCCTCCCAGTGATAGCCAAAAAAACACCCTCATGATTCAGCTTTGAGGAACTAATGTAATAAACACAAAATGGATTCCAATACTCATAAACAGAGTTTTTGAAAATTCAGATTGTTTTTATGTCGATGGAATACACAGCTGCTAATATTGTTAGTTTGGAACATACTTGACAAACAAGTCTCTATTTTCTTGAACTGTAATAGTCCCTTAAGTGTGTACACATTATAAAGAATGGCTGTAATGCTGTCTAACAGTGTATCACTTTTCAAAAATGACGGCAATAAAGTTTGAAGCCTGGCAATTGTGTTTGCCCCACATTGCAAGGCTCCCACCCCCCCCTACTAACCTGCCTGCCTCGCGATGAGCGCCTTTGGCGCTTAACGCAGGCCTTGTAATGGCCTCATAGCAGTTCCCACCTCTACGTTACTGGCCTCGAGATGAGCGCCTTTGGCACTCATCACGGGCCTCGTAATGAGCACCTTTGGTGCTCATTGTGAGCCTTTCCCCCCTCTACTTCCTTCCCGTGCCTCTTTCCCCCCTCCCTCCCCTGTGTCTCTCCCCCTCTTCCTCCCATGTGTCTCTTTGCCCCTGCCTCCTTCCCTTGTGTCTCCTTCCCCCTATCCCTCCCCTGTGTCTCTTCCCCCTGTGTCTCTTCCTCCCTCTCCCTCCCCTGTCTATTCCCCCTCTCTCCCTACCCTGTGTCTCTTCCCCGCTTTCCCTCCCCTGTGTCTCTCCCCCTTCCTCTCCCTCCACTGTGTCTCACCCCCCTTCTCTCCCTCCCCTTTGTCTCTCCCCACCTCTCCCTCCCCTGTCTCTCTTCCCCCCCTCCTCTCCCTCCCCTGTGTCTCTTCCCTCCCTCCTCTGTCTCTCTCCCACCTCCTCCCCTGTGTGTCTCCCCCCTCCCCTGTGTCTCTCCCCTCTCCTCTCCCTCCCCTTTGTTTCTCCCCCTCCTCTCCCTTCCCTGTGTCTCTCCCCCTCCTCTCCCTTCCCTGGGTGTCTCATTCCCTCCTCCCCTGTGTGTCTCACCCCCTCCTCCCATGTGTGTCTCCTCCCTCCTCCCCTGTGTGTCTCCCCCCTCCCCCTGTGTCTCTCCCCCCTCCTCTCCCTCGCCTTTGTTTCTCCACCTCCTCTCCTTTCCCTGTGTCTCTCCCCCTCCTCTCCCTTTCCTGGGTGTCTCATTCCCTCCTCCCCTGTGTGTCTCACCCCCTCCTCCCCTGTGTGTCTCACCCCCTACTCTGTGTCTCTTCCTTCCTTCTCTCCCTCCCATGTCTGTACGCAGCTGGGCGAGCACATGGCCGGACGCTCGTGCACATGTGCGTCCATCCGTGCTCAAGCTCCCCGACTCAATGCGCATGCGCGGCATAGCAATCGATCGTAGTTGTCAAACTGTGATTTGTTGCAAGCGTGACGACGAATCGCAGTTTGACAACTATTATATGTAATGATTACAGAACCAAACATAAGTATTCACAAATTAACATATATAATAAATATTCCAAAACTAAAATACATTTATAGTGGTTCTTAAAAAATTACATTAAAGCACTATTGAAGCACTTTCCTAGTACATATAATACTTTTATAAAAAGCACTTTATTTATTTAATAACACTATTATACACTTCAAAATGTATAATATCATTTATTAATCAAGCACATAGCACTTTAGTCCATTTTATAATGGATTGGTTTACATTTGAATTAATTTTATATTCACTAGACTAATATATCAGGGGTTATCTATATTTATATAAACGTATTGCATGAGCTTTTGTCACATATATACGGTATATACTACATATAGTTGCACTCCTTTGTTTAATTTTGTTTTGTTTGTGTTTTTAAATAATTGATTTGTTTTTCTACTATTGACCATTTACTATGTAGATTTTATATTGAATGAATAAAGTATAAAACATTTTTGTATGTATACCCTTTCAGATAAATATTAACTATCGATAAATAGATATTTGTGATTGAGGACATTTTAATTAATAATGAGTTAAGGTTTGATGTTTCTTAAATTAGAATTTTCAAAATACATACATTTTTCACTGAGATATCAAATCATATCTGTGTTTACATATTTCGCTGACTGCCCCCAGCCAGACCCGTAGCAGCTAACCCTTACCAAATGTATCTGTGCAGAGCATGGAATGTTGGAATCGCCTAAACAAGTCAGTTATGAGTTAACTGGTCAGGGAATTCCTGAGTGCAAGGAGAAACTTCACTGTGTTGCATGGATATTTTTTTTACTCATGCAAAACGCAGTAGGCAGGAGAGACTTTGTTATGTAAACAGACTTGAAACTTTAGATTTTTAGCTGTTATTAGTGTGATTAAAAAAAACTAATCATTTTAACATGTAGTATTGTGCTCTTTCACACCATGAACAGCACTTACAGTTAGGTGAATGGCTCTTTAAGGATTTCATTTATAGGCCGCCAAGAATGATTTCCAGAAGTATATGCCTATACAGAGCAATAAAGAATACATTTGTTCTGCTGTATATGTATACTGAGAGGGCAGAAATGTTAATTATGCAGTGTGTGTCTTTACAGAGCTAAGAATGTATTTGTTCAACAGTATATGTGCTTATTTAAAGAGGCCAAGAGTCAGCCTGTTCTGTTTAATTAAGTCAGCAGTCTCTGAATACAGCAATTATTTATTTAGATTTTTCAAACTTGCATTTGTACATTTGTATTCACATAGAAAATTAATGAAAGGGGGAAATATATATAAATATAAAATAAGAGTATTTCAGTCAATCTTAGTGAATAATGTCAAGATTTCCACCCAGTCATACAGACGTATTTGTAGCAAGTCAGTTGACATATCCCTTTTATTTCTAGTAATTGTTTATATTTTCATTAAAGAAAACCTTAGTTGTTTGGGTTGAAAATTGAATGTTGCTATGATTAGCCCCTTTTAGATCTGTAAAATCTTTTTTTGCTTTTTTGCTCTATTATCAGCTTATACTTATCAGAATATATTTAAAAGAATATGTATTTGGAATCAGGATTGGGGTCCACGGATTACATTTAAAAGGTGCATTTAGCAAAGTTAAAAACACATTTTCATACAAGAACAATGAGTTGCTAATGCCCTGCAATGCAACTTTTTACCCCACAGAATGGAGTAATTTTCCAAGATTTATTGCATTTTGCTCAGTAGTCAAAATCTGCAAAACATTTTTCCTGTCAGTCATCTTATGTACCACTGTACATTTTCTATGAAGTATGTTACTGGGCAGGATGGTGCATAAATCACATCATCTAGTTGTTATTAATAAATATGGTGGAAAGTGTCCTGCTCATTGCATACATTTGTTTCAGGAAATAAATATTGTTGAACTAGAGAATACTCCTTTTATACCCCAAAGAACGTTTTTATGTATATAATGCTTTTAAACATATATAACATTTAACAATGAGAGATCTGATGATCTTTTCTCAGTTACTTTCACAGAAAATGGTAGTCAATATGCTGCCCTGGGTCCAAATCGGGAGCTCTGATCCATTTGTTCTGGACCTTCACAATTTACATAACCTTGAATGAGCTGTTAGGTGTATCCGTATCCTTTCTCTAGGTATCATTCCCTATTAAATCTTCCCCCATGTGCCCTTTTCAGTGCCATTATACTGAAATATTTTTGAACCTTGACTTAATTTTCAGAAATACATTTAGGCCTTTTGTAAAAAGAATTGACTACCCCCGGCATAGAGATATTACTTTAGTAGTGAAAATTTGCTTTAGTGATGTAGGGGCTCTCGGTAGTGATATCATGACATGAAACCCCAAGCCACAGAATAAAATAAAAGTGGAAAGACAAAGAAAAAAATTATGCAGATAAAAACTGAATTAGCTTTAATATAAAATAACACAACAATCCTGTGCTCAGAGGTGTCGAATAATTCGGGGGGGGGGGGGGGGGGTACCGCTTATTGTATACACAGGCTGTAAAATAGCTTTTTTATACATACATACAAACTTAGGAAAATCTGAGGGTTGGGTGGGGTTGTCCACCCCACCCCCCCAGGTCTTACACCCATGCCAGTGCTTAAGTAATTTATGAATACTTGGAACAGCAGGGCTAATCTGGTTTTGAATGTCCCAAAACAATTGTAGACCATGATTATGATTCAATTGGATCCACACCGTTCTCAACAAAATGTAAGTTTCTCTTAAAAGCATATGCAAGTTTCACGGATTAATACATTTCTGCAAAAATGTGTATGCAGCACTTCTCATAAAACATTTTATTGTTAATAATATCTAAAAATCCCTCTAATCATACAGGGAGTGTCTACACAGGCAGCTGACCCCCCCCACCCCAATCAGCATGCAGTATCAGGGGAGCAATATTAACTCACTATTTACCTACTGTTGCTTGCACAGCCAACTTCTTGTCTGCATGTCAGCAGCAATACATAGCACACATCAGTTACACACTACTACATATCCCAGGCTGCTTTACAGCACAAACAGGAACCCCAGAGATTAAATCAAATGTTTCAGCTAACCTAATTGGCCAAGATAAATCATTTTAAATGTGATGCTAATTCAGCCTGGGTTTGGAGGGTGTTAACCCTAATTTGCAACTGTCATTTTGCTGACTTAAATGTAAGTGTTTAAATGTTTACTTTGGGACTTTTTAATGAAAACAAATGTCTCCTCCTCCCTTCCACCCTCTTCATTATCCTCCTCCTTTTTCCCACATTATCATCTTCTTCCTCCCACCCCTCCTCCCTTTCCCCCTCCCCCCTTATCCTCCTCCTCACTTTTCCTTTATCCTCCCTTTCCCCCTTATCCTCCTCTTACCTCCTTCCCCTCCGTCTCCTCCTTCCCCCTTATCATCCTCCTCCTTCCCTCATAATGTCCTCCTCACTTCCTTCCTTATGCTCCTCCTCCATTTCTCCTTATCCTCCCTTTCCCCCTTCTCCTCCTCCCTCCTTCTCCCTTTATCATCCTTCCTTGCCCCCCTTATCATCCTCCCTTGCCCCCCCTTCCCCCTCAACATCCTTCCTTGCCCCCCCTTATCATCCTCCCTTGCCCCCTTATCATCCTCCTTTACCCCCTTATCATCCTCATCTTCTTCCTCCTTCCCCCCTGATCCTCCTTTTTCCTTCCCCCTAACCTCCTCCTCACTTCCCTTTCCAGTCCCTATCCCCCTCTCTCCTTACTTTTTAACTGGATCTGATGAGCTGCCTGCTCATCTTTCCCCCGCAGCATGTCTTCGGCAGTGAACTGCCTGGTATATGCTAATGACGTGACGCGCTGACGTCAGCGTTACATCATTAGCATATACTGGGCCTTGAGAAGACACGCTGCGGGGGGAGAGATGAGCAGGCAGCTCATTGGATCCAGTTAAAAAGTAAGGAGAGAGGGGGAAGTGAGGAGGAGGTTAGGGGGAAGGAGGATCAGGGGGAAGGAGAAGGAGGATCAGGGGGGAAAGGAGGATGATAACGGGGAAGGAGGAGGAGGATGGCTGAATCCATATTATAATCCTGATTTAAGAGCATTGTAAGAGTACACTTTTGTAAGAGCACATTTACTGGTTACCGTTGCCCTGTTAAAGTAATATACAGTATATCCAATCCAATGTTTACCACAAGTAATAATACAGCTTACAATGTATTTACCTGTTACATGAAATGAACATTGGGGGAAGATATTGAGCCCTATTAAATTCCAAGCCTGCAGTATCTGCCTGTATATCTGCGGGCTGGAAAATCTCAGTAGTTACAGAGCTATTAAATTAGACAAGCCTTTAACTACAGACCCGGAGCCTTCAACCCGTAAACCCTGTTTCCCTATGTAAGCATTTCAGGGCTTTCTCATGCAATCCCGTAATTACGGCTTACACAGAGCTAATAGTACATGAGACCGTCATCATGATGTCAATAAAGCCTGCGGAAACCCCCACAGGCTCCATAAATGAAACCTGGCTGCGGGGGTCCCCATCGAGACCCCTGTGGCAGGTAAATGTTTAAGTCCCCTGCCGCAGAACCCCCGCAATATTCCTCCAATAACCCTTGCTACAGAGGTTCTGATCGGGACCCCCGCAGCATGTAATATTCCCCCCGGGCTACAATCATAATGAACCCATGCCACGGGGGTACCTTATGTACCCCCACGGAACCTAAAATCAACCCCATCACTCATGGGGGTTTATACAGACCCCTATGAGCCCCTAACTAACCCCATTAGTCCAATAGGGATCTATATAGACCCCAATAGGACACTATTAACCCCAACATTAACACTATAAGTGCCTTGAGGGTCCACCAGGACCCTCATGACACAAAGTCTAAGCACTACACTACACAAATAAACCCCTACACCCACCTATTCTATTAACCCCCCTCTACCCTATACTATTAAACCCCCCTTTAGCCTATACTATTATCCCCTACACTATCTAACTAAGCCCTTAATTAAACCATCTAACCTACTAGTAACCCCCTAACCCTCAAATTAAATCCCTAACACCCCACTAATTACAAAAAATAAAAAACCCACTAATTACAAAAAATAAAAAAATGCCAAATACAAAAAATAGAAAAACCTACATTGCAGAAAAAAATACAAGTGTGAAAAAAACACTACATCAAAAAAATAAAACACTATTAAAATAAAAAAAATACTTATAATCTGTAAAAAAAGAAAGGGTTCATTATTCCACTGACCTGGCCAAAATGCCCATGCAGCAATGGTCAACGATGCCCTGATCTTTAATCTTCTGCCCTGGACTAGTCTGGCTAACCATGTTGCGATTTTAGGGATTGTAATTTTTGCGGGCTGGACAGCATCTTTAAATGCTATGGCTGATTAACTTCCTGACCAACTTATTCATCCGGCTTAGCTAGCTCTGAGTTACAATTTTGACAACCCATTGGATGTTTCAGCCTGTAACTCGCAGATATTTTGTGAGCTAAAAGGGGCTAATTTAATAGCCTTAACTTTTGCGGGCTCCTTTGCGGGCTCCTGTAACTATGATTTTGGGAATTTAATGAGGCCCATTGTCTTGTTTCTTAAGCTGCTTTCTCAACAGGGGGTGGTTTGTGGTTCAAAATATTGGAACTAAAGAATTTCATTTCAATATAAGCAGTTGAAACAGTTTGAATACAAAAGTGACTCAGAAAATATTATAACAGTTTATGAAATAACGTTGTATGTAGTTAATTATTTATTTTACTTTCTAAAAAATGTTGACCTTCATCCAGTATAGTTCTTCATAGAATGTATTGTAAATATAGATCTATAACAAAAGTAGGCAACATGTGGTTCAGGGAACAGATGTAATAAAGGAGCATAAAAAAATTATACATTTTTAAAGGGTTTCAGTGAGCTCAGTTGTATTGTGAAATACTGTATGCTGATAAGTGGTGGAAGGAAAGTAATAAGGTAAAGATAAAAATAGTTTGTGGGGTAGAGAGCAACTGAGAAGATGATTTCAGAGTAAACTAACATTTTCAGTAAACAAACTAAAAAGTGAGCAAAGTAAACATTTTAGCTTTATCTCTCTAAAATTATTTAGAGGGATATGGAAGTTTTCTGGATTGTACTAGGTATATGAAATACATATATATATATATATACTTTTATGTACTTTATTTTATTAGGAAGTTCTTAAAAGCTCTGTTTTTACTGACTGAAGTCAAACAAATGTCCTCTTACATGTGTGACCACTGCTTCTGTAGGGCAAGATGTGCAGTATAGTGTCCTGGCCTATCAGGGAACACGTCTCAGCAGACTTTTGCAGAATGTTGCTGAGAGATGGTCACTGTACTATAAAGTCTATTTTCATGAGCTGCAGTCCCAAGCAGGTTATATTGTTTCTTTTTAGGCAGTAAAACAGAGCTTATAAGCCCTTATTGTGATGACCCAGAGTTGAGGGGCCATGGGCACCTCAATTTTCTCCCTCTAGTTTGTTCCTTTTGTGTTCAATCTCACAGCTCCCAGCAAACACCTCTTATGGGATCTCTGGAAATCCCAAGTTGCAAGCTCAGCCCTAAGGTTACTGACTTATTAAAACATAATAAACTCTGTTACATCCCCTTGATTAGAATGAAAATGATATAATCATTAACATCAGATATCCCATTGATTGAAATGCTAGAGCCAGAATGATTGAAAGAGCTTCCCAAACAGAACATTTCCGAAAAAACAGAAACAAAAGAAAAAAACAACATTAACATGAATTTGGGGGTGATCAAGTTTGAATCCTCCGCTTGAATGTACAAACACCAATGACATGGATAGTTGTACTGCTTGAATTAGCACTGCCCAATTAGAATAGCCCTGTGTCTGTGCGGACAGAGATGATGTCACAGAAGGGAATGCATGAATGGACTAGTTCAGACCAGTTACATGCCATGGGCTCATCCTGTCTGGCAGTGGTGACCAAATATTACAATAGCAGTAAAACACACAATATCCTTTAAACATTACACATAAAAGCAACATGTCATAAATCCCAAAAATCAGTCATGGCCCTTATTAATGAAATAAAGTACATAAAGGTAAATAGATACACAGGTATGTTATGTCCCTAGTAAAATATAGAAACCTTCCATATCCATTTAATTATGTTGCATTGCAATAATAAAGCTATTTTTTTGAATAGAGAGAATCAAAATTTCCATGCCTCTGCTGGACCCTGGAGGCATCAGACATGTAAGCATGTGCAGGGTTAGGAGACAGAAGTCAAAATCCAAATAATCAAATGATTTAACAAATCCCCCTTCCATCTCCCTTCTCCCCCATGCTCCTTCTTCTGTTCAGTAAATAAAAAGTTCTTCAGATTCAAGGCTGTCAGGAAGTCAGACAAGATGCAAGTGTTCTATATGCAAACATGATCGTCAAAATATAAGATATTCTCTGGAAGTGACTTTCGGCTCATGACTTACACAGCTGCTAATGTAAGTTCAATACATGGTTCATAAATATGTACATTTGATTCTTTAATGGATTTTTTTTAGGGTCACTTAATGGAACAAAAGTACTCTTTTACAGATAAAAATACCTAATAATGTAATAGAAATTCTATAACTGGCTACTATGAATTGCATTTTCCTAAAAGTGTTTAAACATGATAATTTGTCTGCCTATCGTGTTATGACAGACAGTCCTGGTTGCAAATGTACTTTTATCTATGGCCAAACTGCAACTTCTTAGAAGTATATTGCTTTGAACTACTATTCCATAAACTACCCATGTATAACACAGAGTTAGCCAACTTTCTTTATGAATTTCATGTTTTCTCACCTTTCAAAAGGTTATTTTGCCTTAACCCCCAATACGATCAGCAATGTCTTTGTACTCACAGAAAAGAGAAATGACATTTATTTACAAAGCCCCCCAAATGAAATGACAAATTATTCCTGTTGTGAAAATAAAACCTTAATAAATATAACTCCCTACAGTATACCCTGC
This sequence comes from Discoglossus pictus, assembly GCA_027410445.1. Taxonomy (NCBI): domain Eukaryota; kingdom Metazoa; phylum Chordata; class Amphibia; order Anura; family Alytidae; genus Discoglossus; species Discoglossus pictus. The sequence continues at coordinate 165,440,191 of CM050169.1, forward strand.
AGCCAGATACTGCTATGATCGTCATGTCATCCCATGTGCTACAAAGCTGCTTGACTCAGTAGGCAAGAGCCTTTCATTCTAATAAGCACAGCACAGCTGCTACATTGTAATACATTTTTAATAATCTTATTTCATGTTGATGTTGAATTTTAAAATCTGAAATAATTTCCAGAAAACTAATAATTTGAAATAACAGTTTTTGCATTGGGCTCAGCTGAAAGTATATTGCATTATGTGCTGTAATTGTCAACAATCAAGATTACATAGATTATTCTTCATCCTCTGAAGTGGCCATTTGGGTATTTCAACTGAAAGTCTTCTACTGACTTCAATAAAAGAATGCAATGAGAACTTTTCTGGCGCTAACTTCAGAGGATAATGAGTCAACATTTATAAACCATGTAAATTTACTCATTCACAAAGGAAATTTCTCATTCAGTCTCCCTTATTACAACCATCTTAGACATTAGTCCTTCACTGTCTATCAGTATGTGCAGAGTATTTCTACTTCATTCATACTACATACAGTATGTGCTTTAGAAAAAAACAAAATATATATATATATATCACATATAAAAATTGTAAAACTGAGATTTGTCGTCACACTTTGCGATCATCGTCAAGCGAGGCAAGCCATTGAGGTATGCACTTGCAAAAATACAACTTGAACTGGAAATGAAGGCAAAAACACACACAAATATGTCTTACATTCCCTTACACACTCACACACAGCACAGGCGGAGAGCCAGGGAGCCTGTGAGTGAGGTGGCAAGTTCATTTGAGGCATATTTTGTCTTTTCTAACAATCGAAAATTGCTGAAGCAGGAAAAAAATGGCGGCCGAAAAAATGTAAAAATTCTGAAACAAGATAAAAAATGAAGCTCAGCAAGGCCAGGCACGCAGAACTTAGAAAATGCATGACGGCAAAGACAGTAACACTTACACCAACAATGCCAGGCATGCGGGACTTAGAAAGTAAAGCCAAAGGCAGTCAAACCGTGCAACGCAAAGACACAGGAAAGGGACAGGGGGAGATGGTGGAAAGAGACACATGGCATTCCCAAGCACAAAACTTGCAGGTTGCTGAGGCCTGTAATGAGCGGTGAAGTAGATGGGAGGAGAGGCTTGCAATGAGCGCAAAAGGTGCTCATCGCGAGCCACGAGGTGAGAGCACAACGCCAGGCACGCGAGACTTAGAAAATACACAACGGCAAAGACAGTAACACTTACACCAACAATTCCAGGCACTCGGGACTTAGAAAATAAAACAAACGGCAGTCAGCGCGCGCAACGCCAAAATTCAGCGGAGATACACAGAAGAAAGACACAGGAAAGGGACAGGGGGAGATGGTGGAAATAGACACATGGCATTCCCAAGCACAAAACTTGCAGGTTGCTGAGGCCTGTAATGAGCGGTGAAGTACATGGGAGGAGAGGCTTGCAATGAGCGCAAAAGGCGCTCATTGCGAGCCACGAGATGAGCGCCAAAGGCGTTCAGCGCAGGGCTCGCAATGAGAGAACATTGCATTGTGTGGCAAACAGCATTGCCAGGTGTCACATTTTATTGCCGTCATTTTTGACAGGCAAGTCGCTAATATATATATATATTTGTGAAGAGTGAAGTAGCCATGAATGACCAGTAATCCTGATTAATAATTAGAATATTGCAGTATAAAGTGATACTCTTTTTATTGGAGTTATGAGCTTTAGAGAGGTAAATACTGGTAAGATGTAAAAAAAGCAAAATGGTTAATATGGATGGATGCAGAGAAATTACCTATGTGTGCTAAAAAATAGACATTGTAAATAGTGATGTCGCGAACATCAAATTTTCGGTTCGCGAACAGCGGACGTGAACGGGCGAACCCGGCGAACCGCCATAGACTTTAATGGGCAGGCGAATTTCAAAACCCACAGGGACTCTTTATGGCCACAATAGTGATGGGAAAGTTGTTTCAAGGGGACTAACACCAGGACTGTGGCATCCCAGAGGAGGATCCATGGCAAAACTCTCACAGAAAATTACATAGTTGATGCAGAGTCTGGTTTTAAGCCATAAAGGGCATAAATCACCTAACGTTCCTAAATTGTTGGGAATAACATGCTTTAAAACATCAGGTATGATGTTGTATCGATCAGGTAGTGTAAGGGTTACACCCGCTTCACAGTAACAGACCAATCTCCCCATTTAATGCACCCCAAACAACCGCAAACACCCCATTTCCACAAGGTGGGTTACCAAGCTAGCCATGTCCCGTTCCTTGTCCTCACTGATGTCATTGAAGGTCTCTTCCTCCACCCAGCCACCAAGGGACCCTGAAAGGTGACAACAAGCCCCCTGGGACGCCTGCTGTGTTTGGTCTTCCACCTCCTCAAAGCCACCTTCCTCCTCTGACTCCTCTTCTTCAGACTCCCAGAGTCTGGGGGCTTCCACTGCCCAGCATGGAAGATTATACACAGGTCAGAGTCTGGGGGCTTCCACTGTCCAGCATGGAAGATTATACACAGGTCAGAGTCTGGGGGCTTCCACTGCACAGCATGGAAGATTATATGCGTTGCCTCTGTCTGCGTTATTATAAGGTGTGTACTGTTAAGTAGTACTATTCCTATCAGTTTAATCCCTGTTACGTCCACTATCAGGGGACGTGTATATGGCATGGATTTTTGGAAGCGGGAGATGGAAAGAGATGCTTGGTTGGTCCTCCCACTTCACATTTCTGGCACTGCACGTGCAATCTAAGGTGCCACCAGATATGAGTGTCACTGTGCACTGGCAAAAGTTGGCAGAGTAGATGCAATAGGCTTCACACACATGCCTGTAGGCAGGCAATTGCTATTCAATCTATTACAGTCAAAAAGGTGTTGTTTTATGTCACTGAGCACAATATAAGCTGTGAGGCTGACACAGGCAGGCAACTGAAATTAGATTACAGGAAAAAAATGGTTGTTTTCAATGTATGTTACACCACCAGGAATGAGTAGTGAAAATAAGCACAATATAAGCTGTTAGGTGTTAGCCTGTCACACACACACGCTGGCAGGCAGGCATAGATTACACAAAACAAATTATAAAATTAAATAAATGATGTTCAAAGTTTCCTCAATGATAAAGTATAGGGGGCAAACCGAAAAGCGCATGTGTTCGCCGTATGCGGCGGACGCGAACATGAGAAAATCGCCGTGAATAGTTCTCCGGCGAACTGTTCAGGACATCACTAATTGTAAATAAGTAAAATTGAGTAAACATATGAGTTGTATGCACTTTGATAGCTTCCCTTAGGGACAGAAGCCCCTTCACCATGACAATGTAGCGATCTAGAAGGGGATATATATATATATATATATATATATATATATATATATCCCCTTCTGGATCACTACGTTATCGTGGTGAAGAGGCTTGTGTATCTCAGTGAAGCTGTGAGCTGTACCCTGTAGGGTCACCCAAGAGGAGCAGGTCATAGCAGAGATTTCCGGCAAATTGCAGTCCACTGGAGAAGGAAATGGGAACACACTCCAGTATCTTTGCCAAGAAAACCTTGTGGATAAGCACAACTATAAACACAGACAGATGTGCCGTGAATTTCAGAATTGTTTCCACCTTTAATGTGACCTATAAACTGTACAACTCAATTGAAAAACAAACTGCAATCTTTTAGGTAGAGGGAAGAAAAATATATAAAAAAAAAAATATGGTTGCATAAGTATGCACACCCTTAAACTAATACTTTGTTGAAGCAGTCTTTTTGGGTATGCGTCTATCAGCGTGGCACATTTTGACTTGGCCAGATTTGCCCACTCTTCTTGCAAAAACACTCCAAATCTGTCAGATTGCAAGGGCATCTCCTGTGCACAGCCCTCTTCAGATCACCCCACAGATTTTCAATCGGATTCAGGTCTGGGCTCTTTCTGGGCCATTCCAAAACTTTAATCTTCTTCTGGCAAAGCCATTCCTTTGTTGATTTGGTGTATGCTTTGGGTCGTTGTCATGCTGAAAGATGAAGTTCCTCTTCATGTTCAGCTTTCTAGAAGAAGCCTGAAGGTTTTGTGCAAATATTGACTGGTATTTGGAACTGTTCATAATTCCCTCTATCTTAACTAAGGCCCCAGTTCCAGCTGAAGAAAAACAGCCCCAAAGCATGATGCTGCCACCACCATGCTTCACTGTGAGTATAGTGTTCTTTTGGTGATGTGCAGTGTTGTTTTTGCGCCAAACATATCTTTTGGAATTATGGCCAAAAAGTTCAACTTTGGTTTTATCAGACCATAACACATTTTCCCACATGCTTTTGGGAGACTTCAGATGTGTTTTTGCAAAATGTAGCCTGTCTTGGATGTTTGTCTTCGTAAGAAAAGGCTTTCATCTTGCCACTCTACCCCATAGCCCAGACATATGAAGAATACGGGAGATTGTTGTCACATGTACCATACAGCCAGTACTTGCCAGATATTCCTGCAGCTTCTTTAATGTTGCTGTAGGCCTCTTGGTAGCCTACCAGACCAGTTTTCTTCTCGTCTTTTCATCAATTTTGGAGGGAGCTCCAGTTCTTGGTAATGTCACTGTTGTGCCATATTTTCTCCACTTGATGATGACTATCTTCACTGTGTTCCATGGTATATCTAATGCCTTGGAAATTATTTTGTACCCTTCTCCTGACTGATACCTTTTAACAATGATATCCCTCTGATGCTTTGGAAGTTCTCTGTGGACCATGGCTTTTGCTGTAGGAAGCGACTAAGAACATTTCAGGAAAGACCAAGTAGAGCAGCTGAACTTTATTTGTGGTTAATCAAAGGCACTTTATATGATGCCAGGTGTATGCTGACTTCTATTTAACACGATTTGGAATGTGATTGCTTAATTCTGAACACAGCTACATCCCCAGTTATAAGAGGGTGTGTAGACTTATGCAACCACATTATTTTTCTTTTTTTCTTTTTTTCCCACCTAAAAGATTTCAGTTTGTTTTTCAATTGAGTTGTACAGTTTATAGGTCACAAATGATTTATCTTTGTCTAATTTTTTTACAGCTAAGAAACCTGACATTTTAACAGGGGTGTGTAGACTTTTTATATCCACTGTATATATATATCTATATATATATATATATATATCACATATTATAATTGTCTAACTACGAGACGTCGTCACGCTCCGTTGCGCAGTGCGTACGACTTTGCGATGAGCGCCGCAGGCGCTCATCGCCCGGCGAGCCTCGCGTAGCGAGGCGAGCCGTTACTTCGTAGCACTTTGGCAATGAGCGCCGCAGGCGCTCATTGCAGGCGAGCCTCGCGTAGCGAGGCGAGCCGTAACTTCGTAGCACTTACAAAAAAAATACGAGCTGAAAAAAATTACGACATAAGCGGCGGAAACAAAACACTAAAAAAAACACTAAATACACACTAAAAAATAAAATAAAGGTCACTTACAGCATGGGGAAGCAGGCAGGACGTCTGGAAGTGAGTTGGAACTCCAATTTACAGCGATTTTGGCGAGTTACAAAGATCGAAAATCGGCTAAGCGAGAAAAAAATGGCTGCCGAAAAAAATGAAAACGAGGCTATACTACTACGAACTGCATAAAACACAGCCATAGACGTACGTGTTAGAAAAAATACGAGATAAAGGATGCGGATTAACCGCGCAATGAGTAAAAAGACAGTAGCGAGTACATTTTACGATCAGAAATTACAGATTTACACATTAACACAGATTTAACGACTTTGTCTCGCGCAACATCGGATTTCCTGCCTAAACCAACGCATTTGATGAAATATAAGTTGCAAATTACAAAAATATTAATTTTATAAAAAAAAATTGTATTTATTTGAAGAAAAAAAAAAAGGGACAAATGTAGTGTCATGTTGTGTGGCAAACAAATTTAATGTTAAACCGTAGTACTTTGACCGTAGTACTTCGGGCTTAGCGATGAGCGCCGCAGGCAATCATCGCCTGGCGAGCCTCGCACAGCGAGGCGAGCCGTTAAACCGTAGTACTTTGGCAATGAGCGACGCAGAAAAAATGACGGACGAACAAAACGAAAACCAGGCTACAGCACTATAACCACGCAAAACACGTACCGATAAGACACATTATCCGCCATTTTAGGATAATGCGGAACTACACAACTACGCTAACGGTTTGGTCTCGCGCACGCACACTATTACACTGCACACATTCAGCACGCTTACACAGTACCTCCTCACCACTAATGCTGCTGCAACATCAACACAGATTGCCAGCTCTTCAACACAATGCATAAAAATATGTAAATTCATTTATAAATTTGAATTCTATATTTCAGTAGTACACAAAAAAAAACATTAGCTACATTACAATTCCATGTGTATATTAATAACTAAACAACTTTTAAAACATACACATCTGATTGCCGTCATTTTTTGACGGGCAATACGCTAGTATATATATATATCCACAAAAAAACTAAGTCAGAGGTGGTTATCAAAGAACGAACCAACCTTAATAGGTTAGTTCTATGGCCATGATAAGCCACTCTGAGAGCAACCTCTTTTAGCTCACTTGTGCCCTTAACAGGGATAAATATCCTGTAGTATAGCCCCGAAATACCAGGCAATTCTACCCTGAACAGGACGCGTTTCAGCCTTTATGGGCCTCGTCAGTGAGGTGCAGCTGAACTCCCTAAGGCAACATGGGTAGGCACTCACAGCAGTTTCTGATGTCCATCATCCTGGGTACAGCTTTAGAGTAAAGTAATGTCACCAATGGTAGTGGGGGCAGTACAATACAAAACAGGCCTTCAGAAATAGCAAGTAAATAAAAAGCATTATTGTCAACGTTTAAGCCAAAGTATATTTGGTTTTCATCAAGTCCTGTAATGTGGCTGAAAGACCTCCACCACTGTGTATATATTAATTAAAAATAATTATTACCCAAGATTCTCTGCTTTATGCAATAATTTCTGATACCTGATAGGTCTATAGTAAACACATGATACACCATATCACCTAGTATCACTAAACAGACCGTAAATACTATCAGTTTAAACTTATCTTTTCAGCTTCAAGGCACAAAACACTGGAAGAGTTAAGACTTACCCCTATAGTCATAGTCGCAGCTTAGTCTCAGGTGTGATAATGTAAGGCTACGGATAATAATAATAAGGCTGCCTGGTCAAAAATAAGAACAATAACAGCTTATATGGGAGTAAATAATAAGTAATGCGGTTGTTACAAAATACAGACTCTTAGTTTGATGGCTTCTTGATATGCAGATTTTATATGCAAATTAATTTGAGGATAGAAATAAATTAAATAAACCTATATAAAACAAAAAGTTATAAAGAATGGTAAATACTTTTTTGCTAGAGAAAAAGAGGAGAGAGCGGCACAATGGAGTTCATCTGCCTGTTAGTGCCCTATTTTAAAATATATTTTTGTCACATTAAGTTAATACACCCTTACCAGCGCCACTCCAATTAACTCTTTAAATATTTACTTTATTAAAGAAAATTCACTGTTTATTTCTACCCCCTAGATTAACTTTACTGAAGGCTGTGGTGGTAAGATTAGCCATCCCCGTCTTCAGCGCTACAGCATCTTGAACATTTCTGTTTAAAAAATTAATCTTTCCCAAGTTGATCCCCAAACCTTCAGCCGTGCAGATTCTTTGGCTTAGTGAAACTGCAACTACTTCATATTTTAATGCAGTTTTTTTTATGATTTCATGATTGTCATTATGCATGGACAATTTTAGCCACCTATAATACAAATGAGGGCACAGTATACGGCATACACTGAACGTAGAACTTTAAAGGGTCATCTGCTTGAAAAGCCAATTATCTATATATGCTCTTTGACTAGCCATTTATAATATGAAAGTATTTCCTTTCTGTGTAGTTGAAATTTCAGTGTCTTTACTTCTGCTAGGAACACCAAATATGCAATATTGCATATGACCCATTTTTTAGTGAAGTGCTTTCATGAAAGCCACTAGAAAGGGAAATAATGGAATAAAGTTCTGCATTCATTTTACTCCAGATGACTGCAGAAATTATTCTAATTCTGTTCTGTTTTTAATATGATGCTCCAACATCGTCCTTTTCTTTATCTGTATGTTGTCAAAATACATGCAGCATATTACTAATTATACCGTACACCTAATAATGTTTGTCTGTGTGTGTCCCTATTTCAGATATTAATAATATATTTTAAAATGTAATGCGTATGTACAGAATGTGGGCTGATTAATAATATATCCAGGGTAACACTGCCCCCTAGTGGAGCCAAGTAATATTCAAAATAAAAATAGGGAAAGCATAAAGAATTTCACATTGAAATATTCATACTGGCATGGGCGTATTTAGGTTTTATGCTTCCTTAGTTATTCAGATTTGTGCACCCCCATGCCCCACTTGCAGCTCCTTCTTTGCCCTTTATATATAACAAATCATATGTTTATGTATATGTTATGTCAAAAAGTGTCAAGTACAGTTATAAACAGAAATATCACTGAATATGGACATTTCTGTGCATACACACACATATTTAGGTACTGCACTGCACCTTGTGGCAAATATGCTTCCCAAGGACTGGACTATGCGGGCCTATGCAGAAACAGCTCCATGCAGTCTGATGTTGAAATAAAACAGCACCAGATTCATCAAACAAAGAAATAACATTGAGTTTGCTCAGTATTTGTATGTACACATGTGCAGGACAGTGATTAGCAACATGGGTGCTTTCATGTTGAAGTATATTATACAGGAATTTTACGCGATGTAATGTAATAAGATGCAATGTAGGAGTGATTAGGGGTATCCTAAATGAATATTGTATAGATTAGTCTTTGTTAACTCTACAGTGAAAGGATCTAAAGCCAATAACTGTGGTTTATTTATTTATTCTGGTAGATATACACTCTGCAGATTCCTCTGTAATCTAACTGTAAAGGTCACAAATGCAAGATATTATATTACATCCAGCTCCAGTGGCTTTAGCCATTCCTGACAGTTTATTGGCTTACAGTGCCACACATAGGGATACCAAGAGCAAGGTCTTCAAAACAAACTGACAAGGACATAACACATGTTTGGATCAGTTTGTGGTTCTTTCCTGTTATAGTCACGCAGCCGGAGAGCGACTCAAACAAGCAAGAGGGTGCGCAGCCGTGTGCGGCGCAGCCTATAATAGGAAATAACAGGCCATCCTAATGATCATGTATGCTAATGATCACTTTATCCTGCCATGTCCCCATGTCATCCATGCTGCAGCTGTCACCTCACTGTCTGCAGGTAGAAGAGTTTCCAGCTGAGACCCTGCGCATTGCTGCCTTGCGATGCGCGCAGCGTTACCTCCATCCCTCTCTCCAGCTCCTGTCACATTCACTCACTTTACATATTCATCTTCCTGCTTTCATGGTCAGCTTCTCGGACTGATGTGTGCCACCCCCAGGACTGATGTGTGTTACCCCTAGAACTGATGCGTTCCACCTCCAGGACTGCTGTGTAATACCCCTAGGACTGCTGTGTGCCACCCCCAGGACTGATGTGTGTTACCCCTTGGACTGATGTGTGCCACCCCTAGGACTGATGTGTGTTACCCACACTGCTAATGTGTGTTACCCCCAGGACTACTGTGTAATACCCCTAGGACTCACACAGCTATGCTACCTCCTGCTTGTTTGAGTAGTGCCGTGGCAGCATGACTATAACAGGAAAGAACCCTTCGGCGCTCATCGCATGGCTTGCAATGAGCGCCTTTGGCGCTCATTGCAAGGCTGTTGGTTGTTTGTGTGCTATGAGCAGCGTTGGCGGTGTTTTTTTGTATGCTAAGGAAATAATTAATAAATAAATAAATATACTTTACCTATTTTGAAGTAATATATGCCGGAAGCATTGTGTTGAAGAGCTGACAATCTGTTTTGATGTTGTTGCAGCATACAATGTCAGTTTGCACTGTTGTGGAGCTGATGTGTAAGTGGCAGCAATGTGTGCAGTGTGTAGCGTAAATAGTGTGCGTGCGCGAGGAAAATCTGTTAGCGTAGCTGTGTACTTCCGCATTGTGTTGTAAAATGGTGGCTAATGTGTATGTGGTACACGGCTGTGGATGATTTAGCGTCCTTGTTAATAGTGTATCTTGGACCTCGTATGGCTTTTTCGGAAAATCTGTATGTGTTTCGTGGTGTTTTGCGTTTTTAGGGTTGTGTAGCCTCATTTTAGTTTTTTTCGGCGGCCATTTTTTCTCTCGCTTAGGGGATTTCCTGTGTGTAAACTCTTGAATTTGGACTTAAATGGAGGTGTAACTTCACTTGCAGAGGTCCTGGGTGTACCCTTGCTGTGGGTAAGCTTCTTATGTGTTTGTTGTGTGTATTTATTGTGTTTTTAATGTTTTAATGTGCGGGCGGTTCAGGGCGCTAAGGTTGTATTTTTGTGAGCTCGTAATGGTCCCGCGGCTCATATTTGTCCATAAATTTTGCGGTGTAAGTCCTGCCTGCAGCTCATTGTAGCCGACGTGGGAGCCTCCACCTAAAGTCCGCAGTTGCTTCGCGAGGGCCGCAGTGGCTGCGGGCTCGCTACACAAGCCCGCAGCGTTAGCAACAGCCCGCATGCTCACAACTATATATGTGATACAACTGTCTTTAACCAGGATGGAAATGCACTGAAAACATAAGTTCCCGAACTGGTCTGTGGAATACCATCTGTAAATGAGCTTTACTCAGATTGTCATTAGAACAGCTTTAATGATTAAAATGCATTAATCAACACTGTAGAAGAGCTGAAATTCTTAATTTATCTTCAGAAGTACACAGATTATACCACAGTATAGCATAATGTATTCCAGATGTAAAACAGTAGGTGAGGAAACCATGTGGTTGCCCAACAAGACTCCAATACATTTTAAGTTTGGGAACCAAAGTAATACATTATTTTAAGTCTCATTGAGGTTTCTCAAAATAATAGATATTTTTTATTTCTGTGTCTATTGCACCAGTTTCACAAATATATTTTTAGAAAATAAAGCTTGAACATTTAATGCCTAATATGCTAATGCATTCCTGATTTCTTGCTCAAGTTCAAAAGATTAGTCCAATGCTTTAATAGGATCTTTCTAGCTCACATATTTTTAAAGTTTGTATGAGATTGTGTATATAATATGTAATGATATACTGTATATATTTTAGACATGTGGAACATTGAGAAATAGTTCAGAAATTTTTATATGTTTGCTAAATTGATCAGGATCATCAAATCTTTATTTAATAAATAGTGCTTTTTGAAGTTGCATCAAGGGAACTCAGCAACTATATATTGTATTTCTTAACCATAAATTAAATTGGAAAGAGTGGGTTTATCATCTATTTTTACCTAAAAGGAAAAAAGGAATGTACATATAAATGACAGTTGCACTGATGTAACATCCTCATTTCTATTAATTAGCCTTTGTCTACTAATTATTTCACTATGCATAGAAAAAGCTTAATTTATAAATGTTATGACCCCCTGGACTCATGGACTGTTATTTGACATGGTAACTGGATTACACTAGCCATGTGGCTACCATAGCCCAAGGGCTATTCTAATGGCTAAAATAGCTTTTCAAAAGGCCTATGTCACTTGCGGACTTGTATTGTTGTGTGATATTTCCCCAAGCCCTGGCTGCATGCCCTGGCCCCCTAGCATACCCTTTAACCAGGTAATTTGAGTCTAAGAGGCTCTGGATCATTTCTACATGTGTAGAGTATGATTAGGGGTGTACCACTTTACGGGTAAGCAGTAGATGCTTCCAGTAGCCAACCGCGATACCCAGTTTGCTCCCAGACCTGACACCGGGCAAGGGTCCTGTCCAGGTTTGTGGTAGATTAGGCTACATAGACTTCAATGGAAGATCCACTGGGTTGATTAAGTCATCAAGTATTCTTAACAAGGCTATCAAAAAAGCAATTAAAACATTTTCAATAGAGCAGGGTCAAGTGGTGTTGAGTGTTTTACCGCAAATTAGGAATAACTTGACCTCAGCCATTGTTCCTGACCCCCATGTAATCTAATAGGGAGTCTGATTTGCTAAAATTATTGTAGAAGCCAAAGTCAGCTCCTAAAAGTGGATGCCCCCCGAAGCTGTTCCAACCTCCTTAGCCAAATCCCCTACGACTCAATCAAGGTATCAGTATGAGAGGGGTAGTCAGCTAGGGAGTGGATAGACCCAACTTCTATGTTCCCCTGAACTCATTGAGCCTTTCGACTATTCCCTTCCCGCTCAGGAGGTACCCCGAATCCACTAAAAAGGCCCACTACCCTCCGCTGGGTCCCTGAATAGAAGTGAGCCAGTCCCTGAGAATATAAAACCTGCACACCCTCAGGTCTATGGTTCCCAACGTGGGTTAGACCTGGAAGTATAACTCAGACACTGTCTCAAGCTATTACACTACCTAATCAATCCTGTTGTGCCTAGATCCTGCCCGGAGGTAGCTGTGTAGCTGCTAGATGGGGCCATAGATCCTGTGACACCTAAGTGGGGTAGGAGACAGGCTGGTATATTTATTCTTATAAATAAATGGAAATTGAATGAGACATTATGGAAAAATTCTTGTATTGACATTTTCTTTTAGATTAGCCCTGTAGATTAAATTAAATAACTAAGATTAACTAGCTCCTATGTTATTTATTTGTAAGAATATACCAGCATTTAAAAAAAAAAGAGTTCTCTTGTGTTATAAAGTGAACTGGAACTATGTATTGGCACCAGCTAAGTTTTATAAGAAAAATCGATAACCAAGACAAACACTTCTTTTGGAATTACCCAGCTCAGAATTTTAAGAAACTGAACTCTAGAATTTGATCTCTTTGAAGCAGAATGACTTGAAAGAATGTCTTGGTAGACAGTGAAGGTCATATCACACATGTTATGGATTTACATGTTTCTTTCTCTTCTTTGAAGAATATAACTGTGATTATTTCTATAGGAAATAGCAACAAAAATTGTCAATAGTACGGAAAAAAAATATTATTTGAAACACAAAAGAGCAGGTCCTGAAAGGGAAATAGCAGGCGGGTATGTAGATGTGTTTACAAACAAAAAGTCAGCAGATTATTAAATTAAAGGACCACTGCATAATGAAAAAATATATATATATTTATATATATGCATGTCCCAGCTCAGCTTCACAGAATGCAGTGTAATAACTGCATTTCTCGGAATTCTGAGCTGGAAATAGTTTTTTTTAACTTGTTTTAGACATTCAAATGAGAACACGGATGTACTATTTATTTACTGTACTACTGTAAGGTGGAGGGCTTCTATCGCTCTTTTGCCCACCATATTATAAATTATTGTTGTGGTGAACTACCTACTCATAATTTCCACAACACAGGCTGAGGTCCCGCTCCATGCTGATGATAACCAGTAAGCTTGAAACAGCTGTACATGTATAGGATACTCAGCTTGTGTTTAATCCAACCTTGGCTTTGCATTAAAGCTGTGTAATACAGCATGCATATGCTTAAAGGAAGCCATATTTGATAATGGCTTTGGATTGAAGAGCAAGGCATTTGTGGACACATTTGCATGTCTCAGCTCAGCTTCCCAGAATGCAGTGTAATAACTGTTTTTCTCAGAATTCTGAGCAGGAAGCAGGTTTTTTTAACTTGTTTTAGACATTCAAATGTGAAAACAGATGTACTATTTATTTACTAAATATATATATATATATATTGACCCTTTAGGTTGTAAGTCTGCGAGTTTCAATCCTACAAGGTGCTTTAGGGAAAGCACTATGGACACTATGGATTTGAGTCTCAAAGACAGGACCCTCCTTGCCTTGCTATATTTTAATTTGTATGTATCTTTGTTTTGAACTTATCTTATGTACATCGCTACTGAATATGTTGGCGCGTTATAAATAAACGATAATAATAAGATATATATATATATATATATATATATTTATATATATATATATATATCACTTCACAATGAAATCCACATATATATGCATGTGTTTGAAAGCTTTTACTCTGACTAAGATGATGATTAAGTAGAAAAAATGTCATACAGCTAGTCTTTAAGTAGAAAAAAAATAATTTTGATACCTCCTGTGCCCTGGATTAATCGAAGATGCATTGGTGGAAGCTGCATGTGCGAGAAGGACAATTATATTTCTGAAAAGATATAATTGCATCATTTGGTTCAAAGACTGTTCTGGGACAATTAGTTGGGGAGATGGTGTCAATTTCTTTCTTATCCACTTATCAAACAAAGGTTATGGGCTTTTTTCTGTTCCCAACTCCAACACTTATCCCACTACTGTTAACTACAAACACACACGCCCTCCAGCTCTCGGCATGTGTACTAACAATACACAAAATGTACTCCTGTACTGATAAACAAAGTCTACAAAAATCAGATTTTCCCCCAAAAAAAATATTTTGTCCATGTCTTATACAGCTACTAATATTGTTAGTTTGGTACATACTTGACAAACAAGTGTCTTTTTTTTCTTAAACTGCAGTGATCCTTTAAGTATGAACCTTGACTACTTATTCCCAAATTATATGACCAGAAAAGTTTAAAATCCCAATGTTGGCAAATCTAACAACAACTAAATATGGAGGCAAATTTTCTACATTGTTCACTAGATCTCTTCTGTACAATATACACTGATAGTGTCCAAATAACTATGGCCAAGAATCAAATTAATAGATAACAGACATAACAGTCTCCAAGAACCATTAAGCAGACCTTGAATCTTAGTGAATCTTGGCATGTGTATGAATGAAAATGTTTAAATATAAATCAGCTATCCAATGTATATCGTATCCCTACAATGACAATTAATACGACTTATTATTACAATATAGCATGTCAAATTACACTATGTCGACACCAAGATTTGAATTTAGATACCATTACTTGAGAATTCTCTTCAAGTTCACAGCAACATGTATATGTGAAAACTCAAAACTAAATGTAGTAAAAGAAATAAACATATGTTTTCAGCTAAATATTACTGAAATTAAACTATTTATAAAAATTGCTAATTAGCTCAAAGCAGTACTGATTACATTTAAAAGTTAATCAGATTGAAAAGATCACATTGCTATATATAAATACTCTGTGTTGACTTTATAAATGGCAAAATTACACTTGAAAACTGTCATAAAATAAACTAGTAGAAATAAAGGTTGGTTCTGGGGAAAGCAATTTTCTTTCATTTAGTGGCATGTTTTAGTGAAACTATAAAAAAATACACAAAGTGCATGAAAATTACAGATGTTTTTTGCTAAAATAACTGAAGAACCTCTTGGTGTCTATGAAGCTCCTTATACACGAAGATCTCTTTTTGGTCAGATAAAAGGTATCAACAAAACTAATAAACTTTCACAGTACAGTAGACTCTCAGTTAACCAGAACATATGTAACCAGAACGCTCAAGCAACCAAAAAAAACAACTGAATACTGCACTTTAATCAAAAATTTAAATTTTACAGGGCTCAAAAAATGCCAGGAGCCAGGTTGTGGTGCCACAAAATGCTTACCAGCACCTAGATTTCATTAATTGTACGTCTCTGCAGTTCAGTTTTACCCAGAAGCAGACAGGCATGGGTGCCTGAGCCAGTGCAGTGTTGGCGTTACATTCCCCGGGGACAGAACCGCACCCTCCAGTCGAACGTACCTGGGTGTAAGTGAGGAGTGAAAGCTGCTGCTGCTAGAACAGCCCTTGACCCCCATGAGTGACAGGGTTAATGAAGGGCTTATGGGGGTCTATATTGACCCCCATGAGTGACAGGGTTAAAGAAGTGCTTATGGGGGCCTGTATTGACCCCCATGAGTGACAGGGTTAAGGAAGGGCTTATGGGGGTCTGTACTTGATCCCCATGAGTGACAGGGTTAATGAAGGGCTTATGGGGGTCTATATTGACCCCCATGAGTGACAGGGTTAATTAGGGGTTTATGGGGGTCTGTATTGACCCCCATGAGTGACAGGGTTACTGAAGGACTTATGGGGGTCTATATTGACCCCCATGAGTGACAGGGTGATAGTGTATATATATATATATATATATTTTTTATAACGGGTCCTTTAAGGACCTTTAGGGTCCTTTAAGGACCCGTAACACAGGAATTTTGAATTTTCATTGCAGCGGGGGTCCCCGATCGCGAGCTTATCTCGGATCCCGTGGGGTTAATGCAGGTTTCCGAGCTTATCTTGGATCCCTTCTTGGGTAAGTTGTACGTTTTTTTCGGCGGCCATTTTTTCTCTCGCTTAGGGGATTTTTGTGTGTCTGAACTCGGGAATTTGGACTTAAATGGAGGTGTAACTTGACTTTCAGAGGTCCTGGGTGCCCCCCCCTTGCTATGGGTAAGCTTTTTATCTATATTTTGTGAGTATTTGGTGTGTTTTGACTGCTTTTAGGTGCGCGCAGTTCCGCCTTTAAGGTCGTATTTTTCGTGGGTGTGGGTCTTTGTGCCGTTAAGGTTGGTTCCGAGGTTGTTGTTTTTTTTTCTAAGTCGTGCGTGTGTGTTTTTAACAGCGTGTGAGGCGCCTTTGAGCCTCCACCTCCGCAAATGCTGACCCTCGATTCGGGAGGGTCGGCATTTGCGGACAAACACAGCCGACGTTGGAGCCTCCACCTTCCACAAATGCGGCCCCTTGCTTCGCTCATATGCTCACAACTATATATGTGATGTCCTTACCGCCCAGTGGTTTCTGCTTACATAAACCGCAGAACCCAAGCTATGTATGGCCCTGTACTTACTAGATAGTGACCCAGTCCGGACTGTGGTCCCTAGCTATTTATCACCCTGTACTTACTAGATAGCTAGGAACAGCAGTCAGGACCGGATCACTATCTAGTAAGTACAGGGTGATAAATAGCTAGGGACAGCAGTCAGGACCGGGTCACTATCTAGTAAGTACAGGGCCATACATAGCTAGGGACAGCAGTCAGGACCAGGTCACTATGTATGGCCCTGTACTTACTAGATAGTGACCAGGTCCTGACTGCTGTCCCTGGCTATGTTTTGCCTGTACTTACTAGATAGTGACCCGGTCCTGACTGCTCTCCCGAGCTTTGTATGGCCCTGTACTTACTAGATAGTGATCCGGTCCTGACTGCTGTCCCTAGCTATGTATCGCCCTGTACTTACTAGATAGTGATCTGGTCCTGACTGCTGTCCCTAGCTATGTATCACCCTGTACTTACTAGATAGTGATCCGGTCCTGACTGCTGTCTCTATCTATGTATCGCCCTGTACTTACTAGATAGTGATCCGGTCCTGACTGCTGTCTCTATCTATGTATCGCCCCGTACATACTAGATAGTGATCCGTTCCTGACTGCTGTCCCTACCTATGTATCATCCTGTACTTACTAGATAGTGATCCGATCCTGACTGCTGTCCCTAGCTATGTATTGCCCTGTACTTACTAGATAGTGATCTGGTCCTGACTGCTGTCCCTAGCTATGTATTGCCCTGTACTTACTAGATAGTGATCCGGTCCTGACTGCTGTCCCTAGCTATGTATTGCCCTGTACTTACTAGATAGTGATACGGTCCTGACTGCTGTCCCTAGCTATGTATTGCCCTGTACTTACTAGATAGTGATCTGGTCCTGACTGCTGTCCCTAGCTATGTGTCGCCCTGTACTTACTAGATAGTGATCCGGTCCTGACTGCTGTCCCTAGTTATGTATCGCCCTGTACTTACTGGATAGTGATCCGGTCCTGACTGCTGTCCCATGCTATGTATCACCCTGTACTTACTAGATAGTGATCTGGTCCTGACTGCTGTCCCTAGCTATGTATGGCCCTGTGCTTACTAAATAGTGATCCGGTACTGACTGCTGTCCCTAGCTATGTATCGCCCTGTGCGTACTAGATAGTTTTCCATTTATGACTGCTCTCCCAAGCTATGTATGGCCCTGTACTTACTAGATAGTGACTTGCTCCTGACTGCTGTCCCTAGCTATGTATGGCCCTGTGCTTACTAGATAGTGATCCAGGCCTGACTGCTTTTCCTAGCTATGTATTGCCCTGTGCTTACTAAATAGTGATCCGGTCCTGACTGCTGTCCCTAGCTATGTATCGCCCTGTACTTACTAGATAGTTATCCGGTACTGACTGCTGTCCCAAGCTATGTATTGCCCTGTACTTACTAGATAGTGATCCGGTCCTGACTGCTGTCCCTAGCTATGTATCGCCCTGTACATACTAGTTAGTGACCGATCCTGACAGCTGTCCCTAGCTATATATCACCCTCCACTTACTAGATAGTGATTCGGTCCTGACTGCTGTCCCTAGCTATGTATTGTACTGCACTTACTAGGTAGTTACATAGTTACATAGTAATTAGGGTTGAAAAAAGACTTTTAGTCCATCAAGTTTAACCTTCCAAGATCTCCTCTGATCTGCAATATTCGGACCAAACATTCATTAATTAGTTGTCAATTAACTATCAATCAACTATCCAATTATTTTTCTTTATTTTATTTTTAATTATTAATTTATCCAGAAGAAGGCAAACAGAAAAAAAACGACGTGAGACTTAGCCAATCGTCTCAAAGGGAAAAAAAAATCCTTCCTGACCCCAGATACTGGCGATCAGATTTCTCCCTGGATCAATACTGTCCATGTGGCACTGTATCAAAAGCCTTTGCAAAATCCCAAAAGACTGCATCCACTGAGTTGCATTGGTCCAGGTTCCTACTAACCTCCTCATAGAAACTAATTACATTTGTTTGGCATGACCTATCCCTCATAAATCCATGTTGACTCCTACTTATAATCCTGTTCAAATAGTGTAGCCCCATTATGTTGCAGTGTCCCAACCACTGGTACCTCCCTTGTGTATACCGATGAAAAGAACCTATTTAGCTCATCTGCCTTTTCCTGATCACTAATTTTCAGATGGCCTGTGTCACATTGTAATGTTCCTATAGCTTCCTTCCTCACCTTCTTCCCATTAATATACTTAAAAAATATTTTAGGGTTAGTCTTACTCTCTTTTGCAATTAATTTTTCATTTTCTATTTTAGCCAGTCTAATAGCGCTTTTGCAAGCCTTGTTGATTTCCCTGTACTCCCGTAAAGCAGTCTCTGTCCCCTCTTGTTTGTATAATTGAAATGCCTGTTTTTTACTCCGTATCTTGATCTTTAAATCATTGTTAAGCAACATTGGATGGGATTTACTCCTTTTACTTTTATTCCCACATGGTATATGCCGATGTGTATGTATATTTAGTAAGGATTTAAATGTTGTCCATTTATGTTCAGTGTTTTTACCTGTCAGCTCTCTGTCCCAGTCTATACTTTGTATTGCTGCCCTTAGACTGTTAAAATCTGCCCTTTTAAAATTAAGAGTTTTTTTGGCCACTTAAAAAAAAAATTTTTTATTCAATCTCAAATGAGACTGTGTTGTGATCACTGTTTCCCAAAGATTGCCCTATTCCAACGTTTGATACAATATCAATATTATTTGTGTTGACTAAATCTAAGATAGCTTGATTTCTAGTAGGCTCTTGTATAACTTGGGCCAGATAATGATCCCTGAGTGTACTCAAGAACCAGCTCCCCTTAGCTGAACTGCTGGTCTCATTTATCCAGTTTATTGCAGGGTAATTAAAAACTCCCATTATTAGAACTTGCTCATGCTTAGCTGCATTTTCAATCTGTAACAATAATTGTACTTCCTCACTTTCAGCTATATTTGGGGGTTTATAGCATACTCCTACTAATATTCTTTTGGAATTTGCTGCTCCGCTATTTAACTCTACCCACAAACATTCAAGATTACAGGTCCACCATAAATATCTTCTCTGTATGTAGGCTTAAATTCAAGCTTAACATACAGATAAATCACTCTTCCTCTTTTACCATTGCCTCTATCTTTCCTAAATAGGTTATAACCATCCAGATTAACAGTCCAGTAATGAGATTCATCCCACCATGTTTCGGTAATGCCTATTAAATCCCATTTTTCATTAATTGTTAATAATTCTAACTCTCACATTTTTCCTGGCAAGCTTCTGGCATTAGCAAGCATACACCTTATGTTATGAGTCTGTAGTTCTGAAGTGCCTGCTACTCTACTTGAGTTACTTAGTACTACCTCCCTATTGACTATACTACCCCTCCCCCCATCTCCTCCCCTATGAGTTGTTAATTCATCCCTTATATCCTCTACACTTTATACCCCATTACTTATATCTAGTCCCTCCCCCCCCCCCCCACACCTACTAGTTTAAAAACTCCTCCAGCCGTTCTACCATCCTATCCCCTAGCACAAAAGCTCCCTCATCATTAAGGTGCGATTCATCCCTACTATAGAGATTGTACCGAAGTGAGAAGTCAGGCCAGTGATCTAAAAACCCAAACCCCTCCTTAGTGCACCGCATCTTTAGCCACGCATTAACCTCCCTAAGCTCCTTTTGCCTCCCTGGGCTAGCACGTGGCACTGGTAGTATCTCAGAAAATACTACCTTGGAGGTCCTTGCCTTCAGCTTATTACCTAGTTCTCTAAAATCATTCTTTTGGACACTCCAT
Source organism: Discoglossus pictus (assembly GCA_027410445.1). NCBI lineage: Eukaryota > Metazoa > Chordata > Amphibia > Anura > Alytidae > Discoglossus > Discoglossus pictus. The sequence continues at coordinate 165,460,707 of CM050169.1, forward strand.
CTTCCACTAACCTTGTCATTGGTACCAATATGTACCAAGACCGCCGGTTCATTTCCAGCCCCTCCCAATAATTTGTCTGCCCGATCCACAACATGACGAACCCGAGCACCCGGGAGACAGCAAACTGTTCGATTGCTGGGATCTGGGTGACAAATCACCCTGTCTACCTTCCTAATAATAGAGTCCCCTACAACCAAAACCTGTCTGTTGCTCTGCCTATTCTGCACTCCCACTCCTCCAGTAGAACTGTTCTCCCGGCTGTTAGAGGGAACAGCTCTATCTGGCATTGCCATTCCGGAATGGACATCTCCAACAGTTTCACTCAATCTGGCAAATCTGTTGGTGTTTGCCAACTCAGAACTGGCCTGCCTCCTCCTATTCCCCCTGATTCCCCTTCTAACTGTAACCCAGCTACCTCCCTGGACATCCTCACTAGCCCCAGCTCAACCCTCCATGCGGCCCAGCTAAACTGTGCTCAGTGAGCACCAACCCCCTTTCCAGTGGAGCAATATCACTAAGTGCTGCAATCCTCCTTTCCAGATCTCCAATATGAGCTTCCAGAGAGGCAACATGCTCACACCTCTCACAGAGGTATGGACCCTGGATCATCTGTCCCAGTATTGCATACATATGACAGGATGTACACTGAGATTGCCACTGGACTGACTCATAATTATTATTATTGTATACAAAATTTCAGTAGGAAAAATAAAGAATGTAAAAAAATATATTTGTATAAAGTTTTCCTCCTTTGCACTATAAATCTGACCTCCCTTTTCTTTGAAGTCCCTCCTTTTATTTAAACTCCTACGCTTTTACTAGAATTGCACTTGATACTGAAAATGTTCGCAAGCTCACAAGTTCGGCCCTTCTTCTGTTTATATTAACTTCTGCCTTCTCACCTGGACACAATTAGTGCAATTTATCAGCCTTTACTTGCAAGGAAAATCCACCTGCGAGTGATCCGGTGCTGACTGCTGTCCCTAGCTATGTATCGCCCTGTACTTACTAGATAGTGATCCTGACTGCTCTCCCTAGGCTTTCTGACCATCTCTCCAACTAGCCAAGCGTGGTGCTGTGGGCCTCCGCTGTGTGATGTCACTTGTCAGCAACGCCACATAGCGATTACCCCATTGCCCACCATGAAAGCTTGAATTGCCCACCAGGTTGACTACCACTGATTTAGAGGGTAATTATAATTTATGGTCTTATCAGGACATGTGAGAAATTCTACATAAACTCAGTAAAATGTGCTGTGCAAGTCCGACCCATGCTGATGCAATGTGAACAAAGCACTATAAAAGCTAACAGGACAACATTTAGAAAAAACTGTAAACCAATGAAAAGAGCTTAAAATTGGTCTCATATTTTCTACTTGATTCTGACTTTTCTACATGATGGTGCTGAGCAGTTTTATTGATTTCAATGGCCCTTTGACGGAGAGTAGTTTGCAACCCAATGGCTAACATTTTGGGAGTACAATATCATTCTTTGATGTCCAGAATATGTATTTTGTTAAAAATGTAATAAAAGGGAAACACAGAAAAATATTATTTTGTATACCCCGCCATATTGTAATTTTTCTTCTTTTCATTTCTGAAGTTGCAAAATTGTAACTTTCTGAGGCAGAACAGTGTAATTTGCAACATTAAGTGCTTCTGCTGGCGTATTTTCAGCATGCTGTGCTGCTGCTTGCCCAACCAGAACACCAAATTTAGGACATCTGTGGGTCTGTGGATTACTGAATCAGTTCTGTTGTATAATGCTTTGAGCGTGTGGTTTGTTTTTTTAATTATCTTCAGTATACCAGCCTTTAATGGCAAGAAGAATACCAGATTAGAAATATTATGATTTTTTTGCTTAAAAGATACGTCACCCAAAAATCAAGTCGTTTCTTTTTTAGGTTATTCTTACAGAGAAAGGCTATAAGTTGTGTTATCGAATTTCTTTGATCCTGGGAAATTCCATATTATTGTTGCTGCAGTTATATACAAATGAGCAGCTCAAACATATTAATTATCTGATTTGATGTGCTAATAAGGATTACAATCTGCTTGTCTGTTTCTATAGTGGTGGAAATAAAGACTCCCAATGTTATCTGGCAGGTATACCCCTCTCCCACCCTAATCAAGCACTCTGAGCTGCACAATAGCATACTGAGCCGCACATTATTATACAGAAGAAACAAAATAATTATACATATTTTAGAAATTATTTACTATACAGAAAAACTGCTAGTACAACAGATAGCCAGTGCTTAATATTCTTTAAAGTTCAACTTGCTGTTGGAGTGACATAGTTCCTTTAAGAAAGGAATACTAGCTTGCTGAAACTAATGTATATAGTTATGCAAGTTATATGATTTTGTTTTGCTTCTTACCAAGATGATTCAGTAAATGGAACATAGAACTCACAAATGTACCCAGCTGCACTTAAAACAGGTTGTAAAGAACCACTGTTCAGGAAAAAAAATCCTATTTCTCTGAAATATTTAAAAAATGAACATTAGCAGTTGTGTAAAGAGAATGTCATATTTTTTTAACACTGTTTATATATAGCATATTCCATCATGTCTAGCTTCAATACTTCCTGATAGCTTGGAGTTTGAGGGGCTGGGGTTAACTTTTAAGTAAGAGAGGGAGGTGCGGAGGAAGAAGTAGAGGGGTAAGGGTTTTGTAATTTAATGTTCTTAGTGTTTGGTATCAACACCCTTACTTTGCATATGCTGAGAAGCAAACAAGGATAACTGCAATTCTTGCTCCTGCAGAAATGTAAACATCCCTCTCACACATATAACCTTCTTCATAGATACCTTTAGGAACTAGAACTATCAAACTTTATTATTTTTCTTGAGTATTTTTCTTTCTTATTGTACATGTATAAAGAGTATTCTAAATGTTAGAAACTACTTCTTGGAAATGCACCTTTGCAGCACTGACAGGATCTTCCTCTGAAAAAGCATCAAGTCCATGTAGGGATAGTAACTTATTTCTACATACCTTAAGTGATTTGGCACTCTACTATAGAGTCTGTATGAATATGCAATCTTAGGGGAAATAAAAATTAAATTATTTAACATTTGCATAACTCATTTCTTCTTTGAATGTGTAGTTGGGGACTTGTCGCTGTCAGCCAATAAGCAGAAATATAGCGGTATAGAACATAATTGTTTGCTAGTAAGATTTACAAAATCAAGATCTCTGTATGCACGCAAAGGCATTTCCTGTTAGTTCCAGAAAAATTAAAAAAAGTTTTACTTTAATATTTTCACAAAGAAAAGCAACAATTGTCTGCACAACAGTTGTTTTTTCTGTTTCCCTTTAATGTTTTAGTCTGCATATTAGACACATACGTATGTTTCCTGTTACTTTAAGTAGAGTACTGTTTCTTGGCAAATGAGGAACTAAATTACAACAAAACTTACTACAGTACATACAATGTAAATAGGGTCATATAGTTATACAAGTTATCCCTGTCTACATTAGATGTGTTAACTTGGATGTATTTGTAGAACAAAATATATACACACCAAGAAAGCAGAAAACTGGGTATGTGAGGCAATCGTTAATGTAATGCTTGCAATTTCTTGCTGTATAACACTGTATCTTTATTATGTAGTTTCATGGATTCCATTTGTTTCACATTGTGAGTTCAAGACTCTGTATTAAATGTAAGACATCTCGCCTTCAACCAATATTTTCACTTCTGACACCTGCGGTTACTAAGTGTCAAACACACACTTTTTAGTTAAGCTCTTTGCCAATGACTTTTTTCTTCGGAAATTATTTCTACATATCTTCTTCCAATGGTTTTAATAGTTTTGGTGTCTTTAGCACTACTGTATTTATATAATAATCTAGAGAATGAGATTTCTTTAAGTGACTTTGACAAAAAAGCAAGTTTTGAAGTATATTTTAGACATGTTGTAGTGTATTGCATATTTTTAACAAGAGTCCTGGTATAGGTATTTGTGCAGTCAAAAAATTCACTGATAATATTTATTATTATTTACTTGTTATGCACCAACATAGGGTCCTAAGTAAATCTCAACAAAAGCAATTATGAGTGACATATGAGCACGGTAACTTCTACCTAGCTATGTTAATCCCCTATTCCTAAAACATTATGAGAGAATTGCAATGAGTGACTGCTTACCAGTGAACTTGATGACAAAGCCGAAAATCAAGGCAAAAATATTCATTGTTTTTTGCACTGACAATAAATCACGAGTTACTCCCTGACACTCTGACACCCAACCCCTATGTTAATAAGACTTTATGGGTCACTCGTGAATCAGGGCACTGCCGTAACTGCAAAAAGCAGAAGAAAGATTTGCAAAAACCGTAAGTAGTTTTCAAATACTTGATGAGTCCCTCAGAAGCATTTAAAGTGACAGTATAGCACACAAAGCATTGCAAAATGCTGAAATGTCAACATTATTTGACACTTAACAATTCAATATCAATATATGTATCATTAAAAAATATGATATGTTAGTATTAAGCCTGTTTTATGATTCAAAATCTAGTACTCAAGGGGTTAATACATGTCACAAACCAATGTTGCATAGTAACAAACACTCAAATGTATTGTCTATAGCTTCAATTAATAAAGATGTGTTTTTTGTGTTAAAATATGATATATTTATAAATACAATTGTCACATCTGTTCAATATCAAAATATATTAATAAATAAAAAAATATTTATTTATATATCACATATATAGTTGTGAGCAGCAGAAAATGTTGCTAACGCTGACATCATAAAGGGGGCGTGGCTATGATGTAAGTGGGGGTGGGCCTAACACCTGATCTTAACAGAAGCGTGGCGGCCATTTGCATTTCAGAGAAAGACAGCAAAGTGAGAGAGGGAGACAGGTACAGAGAGAGAGGGAGACAGCTACAGAGAGAGAAGAAGACAGGTACAGAGAGAGTAGAAGACAGGTTCAGAGAGAGAGGGAGACAGGTACAGAGAGAGAGGGAGACAGGTACAGAGAGAGAGGGAGACAGCTACAGAGAGAGAGGGAGATAGCTACAGAGAGAGAAGGAGACAGGTACAGAGATGGAGACAGGTACAGAGATGGAGACAGGTACAGAGAGGGAGAGAGACAGATACAGAGAGAGAGGGAGACAGGTACAGAGAGAGAGGGAGACAGGTACAGAGAGAGAGGGAGACAGGTACAGAGAGAGAGGGAGACAGGTACAGAGAGAGAGGGAGACAGGTACAGAGAGAGAGGGAGACAGGTACAGAGAGAGAGGGAGTCAGGTACAGAGAGAGAGGGAGACATAAAGAGAATTACAGAGCAAGAGCACACACAGACAGTGAGGGAGCACAAAGACAGCGCAGAGAGAGTTCACAGATAGAGCGCACAGAGAGAGAAGAAGACAGGTACAGAGAGAGAAGAAGACAGGTACAGAGAGAGAGGGAGACAGGTACAGAGAGAGAGGGAGACAGGTACAGAGAGAGAGGGAGACAGGTACAGAGAGAGAGGGAGACAGGTACAGAGAGAGAGGGAGACAGGTACAGAGAAGGAGACAGGTACAGAGATGGAGACAGGTACAGAGATGGAGACAGGTACAGAGATGGAGACAGCTACAGAGAGAGAAGGAGACAGGTACAGAGATGGAGACAGGTACAGAGATGGAGACAGGTACAGAGATGGAGACAGGTACAGAGAGAGAGGGAGACAGGTACAGAGAGAGAGGGAGACAGGTACAGAGAGAGAGGGAGACAGGTACAGAGAGAGAGGGAGACAGCTACAGAGAGAGAGGGAGACAGCTACAGAGAGAGAAGGAGACAGGTACAGAGATGGAGACAGGTACAGAGATGGAGACAGGTACAGAGAGGGAGAGAGACAGATACAGAGAGAGAGGGAGACAGGTACAGAGAGAGAGGGAGACAGGTACAGAGAGAGAGGGAGACAGGTACAGAGAGAGAGGGAGACAGGTACAGAGAGAGAGGGAGACAGGTACAGAGAGAGAGGGAGACAGGTACAGAGAGAGAGGGAGTCAGGTACAGAGAGAGAGGGAGACATAAAGAGAATTAGAGAGCAAGAGCACACACAGACAGTGAGGGAGCACAAAGACAGCGCAGAGAGAGTTCACAGATAGAGCGCACAGAGAGAGAAGAAGACAGGTACAGAGAGAGAAGAAGACAGGTACAGAGAGAGAGGGAGACAGGTACAGAGAGAGAGGGAGACAGGTACAGAGAGAGAGGGAGACAGGTACAGAGAGAGAGGGAGACAGGTACAGAGAGAGAGGGAGACAGGTACAGAGAAGGAGACAGGTACAGAGATGGAGACAGGTACAGAGATGGAGACAGCTACAGAGAGAGAAGGAGACAGGTACAGAGAAGGAGACAGGTACAGAGATGGAGACAGGTACAGAGATGGAGACAGGTACAGAGAGAGAGGGAGACAGGTACAGAGAGAGAGGGAGACAGGTACAGAGAGAGAGGGAGACAGGTACAGAGAGAGAGGGAGACAGGTACAGAGAGAGAGGGAGACAGGTACAGAGAGAGAGGGAGACAGGTACAGAGAGAGAGGGAGACAGGTACAGAGAGAGAGGGAGACAGGTACAGAGAGAGAGGGAGACAGGTACAGAGAGAGAGGGAGACAGGTACAGAGAGAGAGGGAGACAGGTACAGAGAGAGAGGGAGACAGGTACAGAGAGAGAGGGAGACAGGTACAGAGAGAGAGGGAGACAGGTACAGAGAGAGAGGGAGACAGGTACAGAGAGAGAGGGAGACAGGTACAGAGAGAGAGGGAGACAGGTACAGAGAGAGAGGGAGTCAGGTACAGAGAGAGAGGGAGACATAAAGAGAATTACAGAGCAAGAGCACACACAGACAGTGAGGGAGCACAAAGACAGCGCAGAGAGAGTTCACAGATAGAGCGCACAGAGAGAGAGTGCAGAGAGATTGACAATGAGAGTAAGGGGTACAGAGACAGAGATTGCACACAGACAGCAGTGCACATAGGGTGCAGATAGAGAAAGCGCACACACAGAGAGCATGCCCAGCCGGTACATCTACACATTATATAGTAATAATAATAATAATAATGCACAAGAGCATGCCCAGCCGGTACATCTACACATTATATAGTAATAATAATAATAATAATGCACAAGAGCATGCCCAGCCGGTACATCTACACATTATATAGTAATAATAATAATAATGCACAAGAGCATGCCCAGCCGGTACATCTACACATTATATAGTAATAATAATAATAATGCACAAGAGCATGCCCAGCCGGTACATCTACACATTATATAGTAATAATAATAATAATGCACAAGAGCATGCCCAGCCGGTACATCTACACATTATATAGTAATAATAATAATAATAATGCACAAGAGCATGCCCAGCCGGTACATCTACACATTATATAGTAATCACATATATAGTTGTGAGCGTACGAGTTGTTGCTAACGCTGCGGGCTCGCTATGCGAGTCGCGGCTCGCGCAGCGAGCCAAGGCCCTCGCAAAGCGAGGGCACTGGGCGAGGGTCTCAGTTGCTGGCATGGAGTGCCGTAGGCGCTCCATGCCAGCATCTGAGGACCTCGCAAAGCGAGGGCCGCAGTTGCTGGCATGGAGCGACGAAGGCGCTCCATGCCAGCAACTGCGACCCTCGCAAAGTTCACGTCGCAACCCAAAGAGCACGACACACACATTACGACACTCGCAAACAACATACGACACACGTTCACACACATTACGGCCTCGCAACACTCGGACGCAACTCGCGAACATTACAAAATGTAAAACACAATACATACACACAGCACATACATAAAAACCTTACCTACACCAAGAGGGAGCATCCAGGACCTCAAAAATGCCACTTAGACCTTCATTTTACTCGAAATAAAAGAGTTTAGAGACTAAAAAAAAACTGTAAGCGAGAGAAAAAATGGCCGCCGAACAAAACGAAAACGAGGCTACAGCACTCTAAACTCGCAAAACACCACAAGAAACTCGCAAAACGCCACAAACGACCTACAGATATTCATACCACACAGTGCACACATTCAGCATGCTTACACAGCAGCTCCACACCACTAATGCTCCAGCAACATCAAAACAGATTGCCAGCTCTTCAACACAATGCTTCAAAATAGGTAAAGTATATTCATTTAGTAATGTATAACATATTTCAGTATTATACACCAAACAGCATTAGCTACCTTACAATTTCATTGCCGTCATTTTTTGACGGGCAATATTCTAGTCTTTAATATTTCCTAGCTGAAGCCTAGTTATGGCACCTATTATGGCACTTGCCACTCATAACACTCATGACGTTCACAATCCCTATTGGCACATAGGGCCCTGTCTCATGCTTAAAGCTTGGTTTGGTTGCTTCCTGCACAGAAATCTGTTGCAGCTAAGGCAAAATTGATGGCTGTGCACTGAGTGCCCTAAACTGGGGGAGCAACAGATTTACATTAGTCTAGAACTTAGGGAAAAAAAACTTCTGCAGATAATTTACACTGTACATTTCCAGAGAGCACATCACAGTAATGCAGACAAACTATGATACTGGAACAGACCTTATCTGGGTATTGGTGGAGGATACTAGACAATTACTTAAGGAGGCTTAATATTGATTCCATATGATTTCCATTATTCCATGCTATATCAATTATGAGAGAGAACTCATAAAAGGGAATATGTATTATAGAGCTAAAGTTCCATTATAATAAAAAACACTTTTTAGAGAAGATTAACTTTAAATGGACTAACAAGTTATGGAACATGTCTAGTTTGCCAGTTACTCCATGTCAAGTAGAGTATTAGTAGTTCAAATGTTGTTCCATTTCTGATAAGGAATTCTCAGCTGTGTGATCTGCTCGGGCCAACAGGTCAAGAAACAATCCAAAAACCAATCAAGCTACAGCTAAATTTCTAAACTGTGCCAATTACATTCATTTTTTGTGTTCTGCATCACCTAGCATAGTGTGGTCACAAAGGACTAAAACGCAGGTAAGAAACTTGTGTTTATATATATACATATATATATATATATATATATATATATATATATATATATATATATATATATACATATATATATATATATATATATATATATATATATGAACATCTACAAGTGCACTCCTTCAAATAAGAGCATTTTTTTTAGGTACAAACCTAAAATGTGAGTTCTTACAGACATCAAATCTTAGCACATACTTCCTACTTTGTAATAAGATAATTAATATTTTTATAATAAAATGATTCTGGGGTCATAGTATATGCTTATGCATATATGTTACTCTGTTTATACATGAGTTCCAATAATGTACAGATCTTTAGCTTTGAAAATGTCTCAAAAACCCATGTTTATGATGCCTCCGCTATCACTGTATCTGACCATGCTTCTGAGAGAACCGATTTTACTGCATAATAAATTATTTAGATAGATTCCTTTTATAGGATACCTGAAGCTAATCTTCACCTTAGATATATTGCCTTTAATCATCTAGTAAATTATACATACATTGACATCCCCTGACTTCTGAGTCATATACTGTTGTATAACCCTCATACTAGTCATGCTGTTCTTTTAAAACCTTTCTACCCATCTTTTATGATTCACAGTGACAGAGCTACTGCTGCTGCAGCACCGGGGCCCATGACCGGATAGTGGCCCTCAGTTATTGACTGTAAGGAAGTAATCTTATTTTTAAGGGGGGATGACAGATAATTGTATAATAAAAATGCAATATGAGATGATATGAACAATTTACGTATATTGTAGGCTTTTTTTATTGACCCCTTTGGGATGTAGAGAGAATTTGCAAGAGGGGCCAAATTATTTTACTCAGGGTCCTACATTTACTAGTGTATTTACCAAATTTCATATATAACCTTAGTATCATCAGTGGATTAAAAAGCATCCCTGTACTTGCAACGCTCCGTTCTGGATCGCTGCCTTGTTGTAGTGAAGGAGCTTGTGTACTTTCGAGCTGTAATCTACACCATGTAGTTCACCCAAGATGAGAAGGTCATAAAAGAGAGGTTAGACAAATCACGACCCACTGGAGAAGGAACTGGCAACCCACTCCAGTATCATTGCCAAGATAACCTTATGGATTGGTACATGGGGTGCTGTGGTCCATAAGGTTATTGAAAGTTGAACATGACTGAAAAACTGAACAACAACAACTTGCAACAGGGGTACTAATACCACATATAAATAGGACTATCCTTGATCTTTCAAAATATCTGATTTCAATACATATTTAAGAAATTTAAATTCAGTATGCAATGAACCATGGTCATACATACCAAACTGGGCATACAATCAAATTTAAATAATGCTCATAATCAGATATTTATTTTAGATATTTCCTCGAACCAAATTTTAGAATGAACATGGATTACTAATCAGTATTGATCATTGAAGGCAGCAAATATTTGATTGGTGCCATCAGCCATTTCCATTTCATATCAGTGAATTAGTAGACATAACAACAGGGTTACTATTTTGTTCTCAAGAAATAAAGTTGGAACATCTCTGGTGGGATTATGCATGATTCGTGGAAATAGCATGATTAATTATTTAGTTGAGTCCTCAATGTCACTTTTCCATTATAATACAGAGAAAGCAGCATTCATTAAATGTATCCATATGAAAAGAAACCATCAATCATCTGTAAGATGAAGTATGCATATATATTAATATGTTTACAACAGGGTATGTATGTTTACACTCCTATTTATATGTAACTAGCGAATTGCCCGTCAAAAAATGACGGCAATAGAATTGTAAGTCAAGGAATGTTGTTTGGCGCAGACATTATTTTTTATGGTGGTCTGAGATGTCTGCGCTGATTGCGAGGCTCGCGCTGAGCGCCTTCGGCGGCGCTCATTGCAAGGCTCTTGGTTGTTGTATTTTGCTGTCATTGTAAGCTAGGCGCTGATCTGTTTTTTGAGCTTTTTGCAAGGCTGTCCCCTTGTGTAGTTTGTGTGCTATGAGCAGCGATGGCGCTCGTTGTGAGGCACGCAGTGAATGTCTTTTGCATTTATTGCGATAGTGTTTTTTTGTTTTGTTTTGTGTATATGTATGTTGTGATGCTAATTAAATAAGTAGTAAATTAATAAATTAATTTACTTTACCTATTTGTAAGTTATACATGCAGGAAGCATTGTACTGAAGAGCTCACAATCTGTTTTGATGTTCCTGCATCATACAATGTAGGTTTGCAGTGTTGTAGAGCTGAGGTGTAAGTGTTAGCAATGTGTGAAGTGTGTAGTGTAAATAGGCTGTGTGCGCGAGGGGAAGCCGTTAGTGTAGCTGGGTACTTCCGCATTCTGTAAGTTAGTGTTGTAAAATGGCGGCGATTGTGTATGTCGTAGGCGGGTTTGTATGATGAAGCGTCCTTGCTAATGGTGTATGTTGTAGGTCGTACAGGTTTTTGTAAAAGCCGTATTTGCTTTGTGTCTTTTAGCGGCTTTAGGGGTCGTGTAGCAACGTTTTCGTTTTTTCCGGCAGCCATTTTTTCTCTCGCTTAGGAGATTTTTGAGTGGCTATACTTTGTAAGTTTGACAGAATTTGAGGTTTAAGCTGTGTTGCAGAGGTCCTGTGTGTCCCCCCTTGGTGTGTGTAAGGTTTTTATGTTATTTTTGCGTATATTTTGGTGTTTTTGTATGTTTGCCGCTATGCGCGGTTTGTCCGTTAAGGTCGTATTTTTGCAAATGCGTAATAGATATATTGTAAGTCCCGCGGCTCGTATGTTTTTGTGTAAGTCCGCAGTTAGTCATTGCGTGTTTATGTGTTTTTTTCCAAGTCCCGCTTGTGTGGTCGTTTGTAAGCGTTTGTGAGGCGCCGTAGAGCCTCCACCTCCGGCTCATTGCAGTCGACGTGGGAGCCTCCACCTCCGCAAATGCGGCCCCTTGCTTTGTGAGGGTCCGCATTTGCGGTCCGAAAGTCCTAGGGGGATGTAGGGATGAGCTCCTATGGCGCTCATCGCCACCAGCGCAACTGCGGCCCTTGCTTTGATAGATATTGACAAGATATTGTCTGTTCCTGTAATATCTTAAATTGTAATACTTTATCTTTCTGCTTTCTGTGCCCCTGATTTCATACATGACTAATCTACAACAGTCCAAATCCTTCACTGTTGCTACTTGCCGGTAATTAGGTAGATTCCAGACAAAGTCCCTTGTCCAGGAAATAGGTGTCTAAGAAATATACCTACACCATAATACGGCACCCCGACTTTCTGGCGCACGGCCAATACGCGACGACGAATTGCACGCTCTATGTCAGCAAAATCATGTAATCATTAATAAATCATGGCTTATTTAAATGGGAAGCTCCCCCTAAACACAAGATGTGCTTATATTAAAGAGAAGGTCAGATACATGAGCAAAGGTTATGAAACACTTGGATTTTATTGCAACAAAACCTATGTATGTTAGCAAATGTAAAGTCTTGAAGAATACAGAAAAAATATTGCAACTGGCAAATTTTAGAACTGCAGCTGTAGTTGGATTGGGTAGTGAACACGTGGCTCAATCAGGCTCAGTGAGAGAAATGGAGCTTCTAATGGAGGCTCCACATTACCCTCCCCATGACATGGACAAGTAGCTGGAAGACTATGCTATACAAAGGCACCAGACATCTAGTCACTGTATCACATATATAGTTGTGAGCGTACGAGTCGTTGCTCACGCTTGCGGGCTCGCGTAGCGAGCCCGCGGCCCTCGCGAAGCGAGGGCCGTGGCTCGCGAAGCGAGCCGCGGCCCTCGCGTAGCGAGGTCACTGGGCAAGGGCCTCAGTTGCTGGCATGGAGCGCCGAAGGCGCTCCATGCCAGCAACTGAGGCCCCTCGCGAAGCGAGGGCCTCAGTTGCTGGCGAGGTCACTGGGCACGGGTCTCAGTTGCTGGCATGGAGCGCCGAAGGCGCTCCATGTCAGCAACTGAGGCCCCTCGCGAAGCGAGGGCCTCAGTTGCTGGCGAGGTCACTGGGCAAGGGCCTCAGTTGCTGGCATGGAGCGCCGAAGGCGCTCCATGCCAGCAACTGAGGCCCCTCGCGAAGCGAGGGACTCAGTTGCTGGCGAGGTCACTGTGCAAGGGCCTCAAACCCCCCAAATTCACGTCGCTACTCAAAAAACACGACACACAAATTACGACACTCGCTAAATTTTACGAGGCACGCAAACAACGTACGAAACACGTTACCACACATTACGACCTCGCAAACATCGGACGCAACACGCCGACATACAAACATTTAAAACACAATACATACACACAGCACATACATAAAAAACTTACCTACACCAAGAGGGAGCACCCAGGACCTCAAAAATGCAACTTACACCTCGATTTTACTCGAAATAAAACAGTTTAGAGACTAAAAAAAAATCTAAGCGACAGAAAAAATGGCCGCCGAACAAAACGAAAACGAGGCTACAGCACTCTAAACTCGCAAAACACCACAAAACACCTACGGATATTCCGATACAGACCTATACCACACATTACTCGCCATTTTACACCAATGCGGAAGTACACGACTACGCTAACGGTTTGGTCTCGCGCACGCACAGTGTTACACTGCACACATTCAGCATGCTTATACAGCAGCTCCACACCACTAATGCTGCAGCAACATCAAACAAGGTTCACAGATCTTCAACACAATGCATACAAATAGGTCAAGTATATTCATTTATTCATTTGGATTATATATTTTAGTAGTACACACAAAACAACATTACCTACCTTACAATTCAATATGTATATTAATAACTAAACAACTTCACAAACATACACATCTCATTGCCGTCATTTTTTGACGGGCAAGTCGCTAGTATATATATATATATATATATATATGTGTTTTCATATTGCTATACTATTCTATAAATTAGAGACGGCCTGACCATGACGTTGTATACCTCTAGGTCTCTGCTTTCTTTCAAGGAAAACTACATCACTATCATTTATGTACAAAGAAGTTTACTAGCACATACAAAGGTACTGAACACTCTGGGAAAGGCTGCTGTATGTGCTCTGCTTAGGTATATGCAATAAGATTCATAAAGAAAGCCGTACATTTCATTATCAATCTTAAACTATGAATTCTGAGCAACACTTTGCCCAAAGGTTCTAGCATGTTCCTGTGTCATAAGCAAGGAGACCCTCTGGCTTATATTTACAGGGTGACAAAACGCTTCTACCCAGTATATGATATTTGTATTTATGTGACAGCTGTGTAGCATCTATCTTTTGCTTTCCTGTTACCAGTAACCTTGTTCCCCCACCCTGAGTATTGTATGAATGCAGTGCCTGTGTGTTTGTCGGTGCCTGGTAGTGTGTGGGTGCTACTTTGTGTGCATAGTTACATTTGTGTCTTTGTGCAATTATATTCATCACTGATTCATCTATGTAAATGAAATCACACATCACATGAAAACTGATTTATAATGTTGGAATATGAACACCAGGTAAAATTGTGTATATAGTTGAAATTAGAATTATTGTACAATTGGCTTTTTATTAATTTTTTTAAATCGCGTTTCACATTGGCTATCATATCATGATTACACCAGCACGTTTTCTCATAATATAGCAATTCATTAAATCTTGCACCTTTTAAAGCCTGGTTACAAAATTCATCAGCGTCCGACAGTGTTCATGAAAAGTTAAGGTCCGGAATCTGTCGTTTGTAATGGATACCCATAGAAAGGAATGGGCACAGTAAGCACGTTTGCATAGTGAAAAAGACTTTGTAAAATGACAGCACTTAACTATATTGTTATATTATACTATACAATTATACTCTACAGAACACCCTTCCACCCTCAGGCACAGGTGTAGCTTGTTAATTCAGAGATTTCCTGTTTTGTCTCCACCAGCAGAGTAGCATGCAGAAACAGTAGGTGGCGCAAGGGTGGTGTACATAGACTTTGTTCAATTTGTTCTTAGAGTGAGGGCCAGAGTTTAGGGTTAGGGGTTAGGGTTCGGAGTTAGGGTAAAGCACAGAGTGCCACTACTTTACTATGTAAAGCTTATCACCCTAGCCCCAAACCCTTACTCTTATACTGTGTATTTATTTTTCTGTTATATGAAGGTGTGGGTAGAATTGATTGAAATGTTAACTAATGCAAGAAAAAAATCCTATATTCACATAGCTTGTGAAGTGCTAGGCCCAGGTGACTATATATATATTTTTATTATTTAATAAATCATTTTTATTATATTGACAACATATAAAGAACAAAATACAAAACAGACAAAGACAAGAGACAAAACAAGACCAACAAGGTCCACAGTACATATTATTTTGCAATGAATCGCACCATCTTATCTATTCACACATTCTTAATTGGACATTATATCTTCAATCCAATTAGCAGGGTAAAAGACTGACCCAAAGAAAATAAGTAAAATAATAAAAGCAAAAGAGACGATGTACCGCCTGGTCCTATATTTTCTCAGCATTTTCAAATTTTTGCCACAGAGCCCACTTATCCAGTGAAAATTTTCTAATCTCCAAGTCACAAAACTCTTTTTCTAAAGCGAAATTCCTATTTATGATTGATGAAATTTCAATCCATGTCAGGATCTTGGAATGTTTCCAATTTCGTGCTAGCAGCCATATAGTAATAGCAACTATCTGGATAATCAGCTCTTTCCCTCCCTGGTGTCGAGAAAATATGTAGAAGTACAGTCTCTGGGGAAGGTTCCATAACAGATCCCATTATATTATACATTTCTGCAAAGCTTCCAAAATTATTGTACTAACTCACAATCCCACCAAATTTGAAGGGAAGTTCCCTCTTTACCACAGCCTACCCAACAGCTTGCATCATTTGGATTAGAAGAACATTTATTAAAACAAGTTTCTGTAGACCAAGTTTGTCCATTATCCTTCTCCCAAGAAGCCATTCTGGAAGTTTTTTCTCTGTCTGTAATATTTTTTAAAACATCAAAACATCTCAGTATTAGGTGCTTTTTATTTGAAGAATTGATCAAATGTTCACATTTGGTCAATGATCTACATTGTTTAAGATTATAGTCAGACTTATACATAGAGTTTTTTAGTCTATTATAATCAAGCCAGTTGGTAGATGGTATACCATACTTATTTCTTAATTCTTGGAACAAAGCAAGTTTGCTGTTGTTATATAAATTCCCTAAGGAGGTAATGCCCCAAAAGGACCATTTTGCCAAAAACGGTTAATTATGTTCTTCATCTAGACAATTTGTTGAAGTAAGAGGGCTTGGGAAAGGCATTAATGACCACTTATTATTAGATTTAACCAAAAATGGCCAATATTATTTTATTATTAAAGAATTTCTATTTAGTCTATATTTAAGTAGATAGGTACTCCATAATAAGTCTTTAAGGTCCATAACCTTAAAAAAATGATCTTCAATTTGTGACCAACCATGAAGTTTTAAATTGTTATTCCAGCCAAGATTATTGCATCATGGTACATTGACATTCTCAAATTGGGATGAGCTAGTCCTCCTCTATTAAATCTTCTAACAGTAATTGAATTTGTAATCCTTATATGTTGCTTATTATAAATAAAATGATCAATTATCTTCTGAAATTGTCGAATCCAATAATTTGGAACAGGAATAGGAATATTGGGGATAATATAATTACATTTTGGTAGACTAGTCATTTTTACAGCCGCAATTTTACCCAGCCATGATAAGTTGATTTTTTTCCAAGAAATTAATAGTTCTCAATAAATAATTTCTTTAAATTGTCTGAAATTTTAGTGACTATAAGTCATTTCACACAACTTCACAAAGTTTGCAGAGGTTTACTGGATCTAGGTAAATATCAAATGACAAATACTACTGCACATGAAGAATAAGGGGCAGATCTAGAATAATTACTTTTTGATTTTTGGGGCAGGCTTATTATTTCTGTTAATTCTAATTTTTAGATAAAATCATTTGAAATGGAAAGAGTTAATCAGATGTATTAAATGTAGAAATTAACCTGACAGATGCTACACAAGGGAAGTAGACACAGGGCAAATAAGTTCCTATGATGTAAACAGTTGAACTGTGGTTTCCTGCCACACCTAATATAGTGTATATATAAATTGTGTAACTTGTTAAAGAATGTACTTTTTTATATTATGTTATATTATGTTGTTGAGATGCTGCATATGTTCCTGTATTTATAGTACTTAGGAACTTGCAATGTCAGGAATGAAAGTACTTGGTCAAGGATAGATGCAGTACATTTTATCATGGGCGTAGGAGCACCCAAAAAATCTGGGACACACATTTAGTAGAAGAGAGTAGAAATCGGATAGGAAGGAACATCTGTTTAGACAGAAATACTATATATATATATATATATATATATATATATATTTATTTATATATATATATATATATATGTATATATATATATATATATATATATATACATATATATATTTATTTATTTATATATATATATATATATATATATATATATATATATATATATATATATATACATATATATATATATATATATATTGTAAATTATGGGTCAAAGCTTTCAAAGCTTTCATGGTAAAGACATACTGGTGGCCAAATCTGGTAATGCATGATCATTATGCCCCCATCCCCCTAGTTCCTACTCCCCTGCATTCTAAGTATAGAGAGCTACAGTTAATTTAGAATATTATAAATTAATATATACCGTATATACTCGAGTATAAGCCGACCCGAGTATAAGCCGAGGCACCTGTTTTACCACAAAATACTGGGTAAAACGAGTGACTCGAGTATAAGCCGAGGGTGGGAAATGTACTGCCCCCTGTGTCCCTCTTGTGCCCTCTGTGTCCCGCTCTTGTGTGCCCTCTGTGCCCCTTTCTTGTGTCCACCCTCTCTCTCCCCTGTGTCTCTTCCCCCCTCTCCCTCCCCTGTGTCTCTCCCCCCTCTCCCTCCCCTGTGTCTCTTCCCCTCTCTCCCTTCCCTGTGTCTCTTCCCCCTCTATCTTCCCTGTGTCTCTTTCCCTCCCCCTCCCTTATCACCCTCCTCAACCCCCCTCCTCAACCCCCCTCCTCATCCTCCCTCCTCAACCCCCCTCCTTAACCCCCCTCCTCATCCTCAACCCCCTCCTCAACCCCCATCCTCATCCTCAACCTCCCTCCTCAACCCCCCTCCTCAACCTCAACCCCCATCCTCATCCTCAACCCCCCATTCTCAACCCCCCTCCTCATCCTCAACCCCCAATACGCATTCTCAACCTTCCATCCTCATTCTCAACCCCCCCATCCTTAACCCCCTCTTCATCCTCAACCTCCCTCCTCAACCCCCCATTAACCCCCATCCTCAACCTCCCTCCTCAACTTCAACCCCCCCTCCTCAACCTCAGCCCCCCCATCCTCATCCTCAACCCCTCATCCTCAACCCCCCTCCTCATCCTCAACCCCCCCATCCTCAACCCCCCACCCTCATTCTCAACCACCCCATCCTCAACATCCCTCCTCAAACCCCCTCCTCAAACCCCCTCCTCATCCCCTCTCCTCAACCTCCCTCCTCAACCTCCCTCCTCAACCCCCCTCCTCAACCTCCCTCCTCAACCTCCCTCCTCAACTCCTCAACTCCCCTCCTCAACCTCAACCCCCCTCCTCATCCTCAACCCCCCATCCTCATCCTCAACTCCCCATCCTCAACCCCCCTCCTCATCCTCAACCCCCATCCTCATTCTCAACCCCCCATCCTCAACCCTCTCCTCATCCTCAACCTCCCTCCTCAACCCCCCTCATCAACCCCCCTCCTCAACCTCCCTCCTCAACTTCAACCCCTCTCCTCAACCTCAACCTCAACCCCCCATCCTCAACCCCCCTCCTCATCCTCAACCCCCCCACCCTCATTCTCAACCACCCCATCCTCAACCCCCTCCTCATCCTCAACATCCCTTCTCAAACCCCCTCTTCAACCCCCCTCCTCAACCTCCTTCCTCAACCCCCCTCCTCAACCCCCCCATCCTCATCCTCAACCCCCCCATCCTCATCAACAAACCCCTCATCCACAAACCCCTCATCCTCAACCCCCATCCTCATCCTCAACCCCCCATCCTCAACCCCCCCTCCTCATCCTAAACCCTCCTCCTCACTTTACCCCTCTAATTACCACCCCCTCTCCCTTTCCACTCACTTACCTTCCATCTGCAGCTACTCCTCCGCTCCTCTGCGCTCCTTCCGTCTGCGTCGGGACCCAGAATATGCTAATGACGTGACGTCAGATGCGCGTCACGTCATTATCATTGGCCGGGTCAAGACGCAGACGTAAGGATCGCGGAGGAGCGGAGGAGCATCTGCAGATGGAAGGTAAGTGAGGAGAAAGGAAGAGGGGGAAGTAATTAGAGGGGTAAAGTGAGGAGGGGGGTTTAGGATGAGGAGGGGGGTTTAGGATGAGGAGGGGGGTTTAGGATGAGGAGGGGGGTTGAGGATTAGGATGGGGGGTTGAGGATGATAAGGGAGGGGAAGGGAAAGAGCCACGGGGTGGAAAGAGAGACACGGGGGGAAAGGGAGACACGCGGAGGAAAGAGAGACACAGGGGTGGTGACTTGAGTATAAGCCGAGGGGGCCATTTTCAGCCTTAAAAAAAGGGCTAAAAAACTCGGCTTATACTCGAGTATAGTATATACGGTATATTGTTTTGTTTAGTTGCGGCCCTCGCAAACTTGCCGCCCGGCCCTCCCTCTGTCTCGCACCCCACCCCTCTCCTGGCGGAAGTCCCCACACAGACGTGTCTCTCCCCGCTTCTCTGTGCCCCGGGTTCCCTGTGCTCCTGCCCTCCCTCCCTAGGCTTGGGCCGCCCCTCAGCTCTATAAGCTATGAGCGGCTGGCGGTGATGCAGTGGCCGGGCCGGCTGTACATCAGCGGCTGCTCTGCCTGATGGGCCGGAAGCCTGAGCTACTGTGCGGGGCCATGTGGTGTCTCTATACCACCATGTTGAGAGGCCTGTCCCAGCCAGCTTACCGTCCGTGACTGCTCCCATTTCGGCGCTGCTGCTGTGTGTCGGCGAGCAGTGAGGTCAGACTCCCACAATGCAGCCGGAGAGCAGGCAGGCATGGAGGCCGCACTCACCGCCTCACTATAAGTTCCACCTAGCCTAGGGCGGACCCCCCAGGAGCACAGAGAGCCCCGAACATACAAGGGCCTCCCCTGAGTACACACAGGCCTGCCCGGGCTGGACAGGTGAGTGGAGCCTGATAGGGCTTCATGTGGGGTGAGAGGGGACATGATAGGGCCTGGGACCACAGGAGTGAGCTCTATATAGGTGTGGGGAGAAAACTATATGTGTGTATTTATATAGTGTAAAGAAATAAGAATAAATAAGACCAATGTGACTACATAAAGCAAATACATATATATAGCACTAGGATATTGATATATTGTAGACAAGCATGGAAATAATACCAGGAGGAATGTGTGTATATATATATATATATATATTTATATATATATATATATATATATATATATATATATATATATACATATACTGTGTGTTTTTTTAAAGATATATATATATATGTATATATATATATATATAGTGTGTTTTTTATATATATATATATATATATATATATATATATATATACTGTGTTTTTTTTTTATACAGTATATATATATATATATATATATATATATATATATTGTGTGTTTTTATATATATATATATATATATATATATATATATATATATATATATAATGCTATAGCATTAGCTCACTTACAATTTCATTGCCGTAATTTTTTGACGGGCAATTCGCTAGTATATATATAATATTATAAATTGACAATGTGAAAAATAAAACATTGAGCATTCTATGGGAAAGTTGTGAGTAGGTTTGTCTATTTCTGTGCTTTCCCACAAAGCTTTGCTCTGACACACTGTATTACCCCACCCCAGTGACATAAACATGACCGCACCCATACAATGGCCTTAGACATTAATCTTGAATACTAAAGAGACGAAGGCATATCAGATGTTACAGGTAATTTGCCTCTTAGCAAATTAATGTCAACTGTTAATCTATATAATAAAAAGCAGAGATAAATTATTTTTTGTATTGGTTACACTTCTCTTCAGCAGGGCAATTACGTTTAAAAATAAAAGCTGAAAAGAACAAAAAATATATTGACTAAAATTGAAATCTTCCCCTCGAGCCCAATAAAATCATCCACCTTCATTCTATCCTGCTTCAGAAAGATGATGTAAAAATGACCACCTGCTTCACACTCTGTCCCTGCTTTAAATCCATTTAAATTAAAGACAAACCCACCTCGGAACCAACCTTAACCCACACGCACTAAGAATCCGACTATACCGGCCGACCTGCGCGCAACTAAAAACAGTGAAAACACACCAAATAATAAGGGGGGGGGGGGGGCACCCAGGAAAGTGAAGTTACACCTCCATTTAAGTACAAATTCCCGAGTTCAGACACACGAAAATCCCCTAAGCGAGAGAAAAAATGGCAGCCGAAAAAAATGAAAACGAGGCTCAAAGACCCAGGACCGCCCAGCCACCTACAACTTACCTAAGAAGGGATTCGAGATTGGTTGGAGCCCCTGCGCGTTCTGATTGGTTGCAATGACAATAGCCAATCACAATGGAATACACCCTCACATACTGATTGGTGAAGGATTTGCGCATTCTCATTGGCTACTGTTAATCAATATTACAGCCAATGGGAAGGCGCAGATGTCTTCACCAATCAGTATGTGGGGGTATATTCCATTGTGATTGGCTGATGGCAATAAAGCCTTAGGATTGGTTCAAATAAAGATTGACAGGTGTGTTATCCAATCACCGTTGTATTTTGGGGTGTATACTTTTTTCATTGGTTCACAAATGGGGTCTTCTCATTGGCTGAATTTGATAGACAGCCTTTTCAGCCAATCAGAAGCCGCCATTGCCAATTTTATTCTGGAACACTCCGTACGAAGGTCATTAGCGTCTGAGACATCCGCCAGGGCGGATGTGTGTTGCTTTTTTTTTTTTTTTTTTTATGCGCGTATGCTTCTGGAGAAGACGAGTAGGCCGGAGACATCACGGAAAGGTAAGTATAATGTAGATTGTGTTTATTTAACTTTGGTTTCTGTTTACTAATGTAATGTTTTGTTTTTTTTACAGGAGTAGCGCCAGACAAGACGGAACATGGAGGACGTGACACACTGGGACGTGACATGCTGGAACGGGACATGCTGGAAAGGTGAGTATAATATTTAGAATATTTAGAATGTTTAGAATGTTTAGTTATTTAGTTATTATGTAAACGTGTTGTATTAATTTTTTTAAATCTTTTTTACCGTAGGTTGCTGATCTGAAGAAACATCTCAAAGGTAAGTGGTCTTAATTATTTTATTGTAGCTTACAATTAGGGTAGCTATATATATATATAGAGAAATAGCATGTATTGTATATTACATAGATAGATAGGGGGATGTATTATTAGATAGTATTGTATATTAGATAGTGGGATGTATATTACATTATATAGTGGCATGTATATTAGATAGTGGCATGTATATTAGATAGTGGCATGTATATTACATAGTGGCATGTATATTAGATAGTGGCATGTTTATTACATAGTGGCATGTATATTAGATAGTGGTGTATTTTATTTAATTGAATTGTGTTGTATTGTATTTTATTTAATTGTGTTGTATTGTATTTTATTTAATTGTGTTGTATTGTATTATATGTATGTATTATATGTATTTCATTTTCAGGTGTGGATTTTTTTTTAAATGTTGTAGTGGGGGGGGGTTGTAATGTAATTTGTTATTTTTTGTAATGTTCCTTTTTATATTTTTTGTGACTTGGGTTTTTTTTTTTTTTGTAATGTACATTTTTTATTTTTGGTGATTTTAATTTTTCTTATTTTATGTAATGTAGATTTCTGCTTTTTGAGGAATTTAGTTACTTGAGGCACACAGTACACTCACATTGTGTGACAAACAGCATTTCAACACTTTCTTTTATTGACCGTCATTTTTGACAGGCAAGTAGCTAGTTTATTAAATAATACTGTGTACCTAATCACTAATATAGTTGTCGTACTGTGAGTTTGTGTGTAACGCTCGGTAATTGCGACTTGTGCATGCGCACTGCACATTGCGAGGCTCACAATGGGCACTGAAGGGGAAGAGGGAGGGAGAGAGGAGGGAAGGGGAGAGAAGGAGAGGGAAGTAAAGAGAAGAAGAGGGAGTGAGAGAGAAGGAAGGAAGGAAAGACAAGGAAGGAGGGGGGAGAGTGAAAAGCAGAGAGAGAGGGAGAGTGAGAAGGAGAGGGAGAGTGAGGAAAGGGAGAGTGAGAAGGAGAGGGAGAGTGAGAAGGAGAGGGAGAGTGAGAAGGACAGAGAGATAGAGACAGAAGGAGAGAGAGAAGGAGAGAGAGAGAAGGAGAGAGAGAGAAGGAGAGAGAGAAGGAGAGGGAGAGAGAGAGAGAGAAGAAGAGAGAGAGAGGGAAAGAGAGAGAGTGAGAAGGAGAGGTAGGGGAGAGATAGAGCAGAAGGGAGGGAGAGAAAGAAGGAGAGAGGGAGATAGAGAGAAGGAGAGAGCACGTGAGCACAGAGAGAGGGAGAGGGTGCAGAGAGAGAGAGCGCAGAGAGAGAGGGAGCAGAGAGAGAGAGGGTACACAGACAGAAGACAATTTTTAAGGCAATATTATAACGTAATTTTTGACGGGCAAGTGACTAATCTATAAATAAACTATTAAATATTAAGCTGTTACTTGGGATACATGCATTGCTCGAATGCAAAGATGGCAATAAAATCTTTGCATAGCATAATTTGAAAATGGTAACAAGAGCATTTATTTTAGTACATTTGTTCACTTTCTTCAATAATTCAAGGAGTCAGGTACAAATAATTGTGTTTGTTACATTCTGCTCTTATTCAAGTGCTCATTGCAACAAATGTCTAGTGGGAATGAATCTATTTCCCGCTATGGATAATGGATATAGCTTTGTATTTAGCTAGAAATACCTGTCCACCCATGCAGTGTAGGAATTGTCAGATATGATTTTAGTTTACTCGTAATGGGTATTAATAATGACTTTTTTTGTAAGGAATGAAAAAATAATGCATTTGATAGCTCCCCTTGGGGGTCTCAAAGAATCTCTTTAAAATAACCCATATAATCACAATAGAGAAATATAGTCAAATAAGAATTCTACTTCATTCATATTTCAAAAGTTATTGATGAAAGCATATAAATATATTCCATTTCTGAAGGCCATTAGACTTAGAAAAGCACTGTAGATTTTAAAGTACCTTACATTATCTGACATGCAAGGGCTCTCAGCGGTGTGACTGCATATAGAGGGAATGGACTGTGGTAATTTGTTCAAAGACAATGCGTTTGCTGATTAGAGTAAAGATGAGCCGGATCTTGGTCATTTTGTTGAGAGACAATGCTTTTACTGATTACTGTGGTGATGCATGCCAGGGGAATAGATAAAGATTTCTTATTGTGCCAAGAAATAATGTATCTGTTTTTCTTGAATTTGTAAAATGCCACTGATTGATTATATCAGACTTAAAAAAAAAAAAATTGTGTGCAGACTCGGAAAAACAGTTTTTCAGAGGCATCTGTTCTTTTTTAAATTCTGAATGTGACTCGAGGTTGAAAAGGCTAATACATAACCATTTAAAACAGATCATCTCACCAGAGAGTAACAATGACAGTAATGTGTTTCAAACCCGTAAAGACAAATTAGAAACATTAAAAAGCTACTGCATGATGAAAATATATAGTGTATGTTTGAAACTCATGAGTCATAAAGTAATTTTTTTATAAAAAAAATAAATAGGCGTTCATGCAACTACTGGACCCTGGAGTCATGTGTGGTACTTTGGTGAAGGTTGTGTATGTGAGAGGGGCAGTTACATTTCTGAAGGAGCAGGCTTGTAGTACATTTTGAGAATGTAGCATTTTTTCCCAAGTCTGCAAATATATACATTTGTTGCTGTACAAGTATACGTTTTATTGACTTCAGATTACAATTTTTTTATTAAGAAAAATGAAAACAAAATGTTTAAAGCATGCCCTTTTTAAGTACATAATAGAAAATGTGGCACTTTACTGTCACTTAACAGTTTTAGTTGTCGCAAGTCAATTATAAAATATAAAAAAGTGGCAGGTGAAGAATATAAAAAGCTAAAGAGAAGGGACTCAAGAAATCTTGTTACCACAAATCAAAAACAATTTGAAGTTATAGAAATATAGGTATATAGTATTCCATATACAGCAAAACCAAAACCCTGATGTGACTTTATTAAGTGTACACAGGAGTGTAAAATTATGTTTTATTATTTTTATGAGTCAAAATGTTAAATATATATTACTAGGAACTTGCCCATCAAAAATGACAGGATTAAAATTGTAAGGCTGGCAATGCTGTTTGCCACTCAATGTGAGGCTTTTGTTCCTCTGAGCACCTTCAGCGCTCATTGCAAGCCCCCTGCTGAGAGCCTTTGGCGCTCATTGCGACCATCCCCCCCCCCCCCCCCCGTGTACTTCAAGTTTCCTGCTTTGCACTGATCACGTTTGGCACTAATCACCAGCCCCAAGCAGATTGCCTTTGGTGCTCATTGCAAGTCTTTCCTCTCTCCTACTTTACAGGACCCTTATTGCAGGGTTCATTAACCTGCAAGTTTAGTGCTTGGGAATGCCATGTGTCTCTTTACAGCATCCCCCCCCCCCGTCCCTTCCCTTTGTCTTTCTCCTCTGTGTGTCTGCTGAATGTTTGCATGTTACGCCCTGACTGCCGAGTGCCTGGCGTTGTTCATGTAAGTGTTAGTCTTAAGCATTTTGTACATTTTGCGAACCTGGTGTTGCTGAGCCTTGTTTTCATGCTGTTTCTGAAAATGTGCGTTTTTCATCCGCCATTTTTTTCCTCGCTTAGGCGATTTTGGAGTGACGAAAAACTGCAAATATGGGTGTATCTCACTTGCAAGCTCACTTCGAGGCTTCCTGTGTCTCCCCCTGTGCTGTGTGTGAGTGTATCATAATTTTTTGTACATGTTTTTTTTGTTTTGGTGGGTTTTTAGAGTTACGCGCTTGAACAGTTCTGCACGGCTGCTTTGTCTCGCTTTGTGAGGCTCACATGTGTGACAGAGCCACAGGCTCGACTCGCTTTGAGAGGTCACAACTGCGTTACCAACATCACAAACTTTCCACACAGTCGCAAGAACTATACATGTGATATTATTGAAGAGCATATTTATGTTGCCTTTAGTCACGTTTTGTGAAATAGAGTAAGGCCATCCTGCAAACAGTACATGAGATGAGTCTGGTTGTTAATTATAAAGTCCATTCAAGGAGCAGATGCTTGATTTAAGACTCCCTATATTGTTTCTCAAGTAGCACATTAAATTTGCCAAACTAACTGTTTTGTGGTCTGATGGGGCCATGGAAAGATTTGTAAAAGTAATCATGGATTTTTGGCATGTCAAAAAAATTTGTTTTGTAAGGATGTGGTCTAGGCTTATTGGGCACTTCACGTGTAATAGAACATTTTCATTTACTTCTCTATCATTCTTAGTGTTAGTTCTAGGATAGTAGGGAAGTAGATAAAACCAGACAGAGACTTGATAGACAGAATATTATAACCACACTCACTTATTTTATATAATCTGTCCCATTAAAATTCACTACCCATTTATTTGGATTGATTTAGTGTTCACCATTTTCCCCAAACGAGGTTAGCAAGACTTAATGGTTTCAAACACTTATTTCTAGCGTAAATAGATCCTCCATTATGATTACTCAAACTAGCATAAATAGTGGAGATATTTCATCTAATCACTACTCACTTTTGTTTTATCACAGAAAAAGCCATTCCAATAGCGAAACACATCTATATTATATTTCTGTTGGATTCATTAACATTTATTTTATATTGTTCTTATTAATTTGTATAAGTTTGTAAATAAAAGACTAGTCTTATCCCATAATATGCCTAAATTGTCTTAAATCTGCAGCTACCTGTAGAGTATTATTGCCCTGGTATGCAATAGGTGAGGAGCAAGCACATCTCCAAATAGCGATTTTCACACATATATTTTGGCAGTTAGGGTTTTACAGTAAGACATACAGTCTCTATTTAAAGAACCAAGCAAATAGGAGTTACACCAGTAAGAGCCAACTAGGATACTAGGATAGTGTGCTGTCTTCCCCTCCCCTCTTTTATACTGTCTAGCATATATTATACCACAATAAGCATGGCCACCAGTGGCGGCTGGTGACTTTTCAAGTTGGAGGGGCGACAGGGCGAAACATAGCCACTCCCCCTTTTTCAAACCACACCCATTTGTATAACTCCTCCCCCTGATGTAATAATGACCTTTATAAGCCCCGCCCAATGACCTTATGCTTGTAAAGCCCATTGAAATACATGATCTGCAATGCAGAAATGTCAAGAAGTAAAGTAACAATGTGTTAAATTCATTGGTATACAATATAGATTGAAAAAACTCATGTGACAAGACTGCAGCAATATCATAATTGCACCTATACGTATTAACAGAAAAATTAAAGGAGTGACACCTACCATTAGTCGGCTCTTCTTCTCAGGGTATTCATGTCCATTAAGTTGACCAATGAGTAGAAACAAATCTGCAGCCACATAGGGTTTGCACCTGGGGTTGAAAGAAAACAAGCAAATCAATCAGACCATTCAAGAACAAAACCATACTTTAAAAACCTTAAAAGACCAAGTGGAACCATAAAGGGCCCCAAACATACCTTAGAAGACCAAGTGTGACTATATAGGCCCCAAACATACCTTAGAAGACCAAGTGGGACTATAGGCCCCAAACATACCTTAGAAGACCAAGTGTGACTATATAGGCCCCAAACATACCTTAGAAGACCAAGTGGGACTATAGGCCCCAAACATACCTTAGAAGACCAAGTGTGACTATATAGGCCCCAAACATACCTTAGAAGACCAAGTGGGACTATAGGCCCCAAACATACCTTAGAAGACCAAGTGTGACTATATAAGCCCCAAACATACCTTAGAAGACCAAGTGTGACCATAGGCCCCAAACATACCTTAGAACACCAAGTGGAACTATATAGGCCCCAAACATACCTTAGAAGACCAAGTGTGACCATATAGGCCTCAAACATACCTTAGAAGACCAAGTGTGACCATAGGCCCCAAACATACCTTAGAAGACCAAGTGGGACCATATAGGCCTCAAACATACCTTAGAAGACCAATCAGCACTGCATAGGCCCAAACCAGTGGATCTTGGGATTCAAGAAAACAACAACATTTCACTTCTGTTTAGACCACACAATAATCAATGTCAAACAAACACGTTGAATTAGCATATGGATAACCATATGAGCAGTAACGCCACGCCAAGGCTTCAACAATTGTTACTGACCATTCACACACCTTTCATAGCTCCTTCAATATATGCACACCCACACACCATTCATACTTTACTTACCACTAGTTATTTTTGGTAGTGAGGTGGTGCCATTTCTGAGAACTTTACGTACCCTTGAAGGTGCCTCCAATTCCTTCAAACCAATGCATTTAACCGCTACAGGGCCATGGTGCTTTTTAATTACTTTTTTGATCCTCTTCAATGTGGAGAAGCATCTTTCTGGTTCTTTAGTAGTCTTCGTTGTTGTAAGCAGGATTCCTTATAGCTTCACTCACTCTGTTAAATTATGTAGATTAAATTGATGCTAAAGTTGCTGCAGAGCAACAGCACTTGTACAGACATGGAATTCTTGCTTCCTGTACACAAGTGACAGCTACCCTTGGAAGTGCCTCCAATTCCTTCAAACCACGCCAAGGCTTCAACAATTGTTACTGACCATGCACACACCTTTCATAGCTCCTTCCATATGCACACCCACACACCGTTAATACTTTACTTACCACTAGTTATGTTTGGTAGTGTGAGGTGGTGCTGCTTAACGCAGTTTATCTTTGCACACCTTGGGGGTATGCATTCTTCTTTGCTTCAATCACTTGTATTTTAATTTTGCACGGCGATCTTTCAAAGAACAAAACTTCTCAATGGTTTTTTCATTGAAGTGTGGGATCTCGGAAATCAGTTGCTTTTCCATTGAGAGCATCGCCAATGCATTCAACCGCTCCAGGGACATGGTGCTTCTTAAAAAGGTTTTTATCCTCTTCAATGTTGAGAAGCATCTTTCTGATTCTGCAGTAGTCATTGGTGTTGTAATCAGGATTCTTAATAATTTTACTGTCTCTGTGAAATCATTCTGCAGATTAAATTGATGGAAAAGTTTGTGCAGAGCAACAGCACTTGTACAAGTATGAAACTCTGTCTTCCCATACAGAAGTGACAGCTCAGTGCGTAATTGTTCCTTCTTCAGTATTGGATATGCTTGCACGGTGTCTTCCAGAGCTTGGGTTGGAAAGCAAGTGTCATGGGTTTTATACAAGTCACTTTGAACAAGTTTGGCACTGACTAGGTGATTTGAAAATGAAAAACGTTCTTTTGCATGAACCACCACTATGTCACATACCTCTCTTGAAAGTTGTCTCAAGGTGGAGATCTCCGCACTCCGTCTGTTGACTGTTAGATCGCTTGGCAAACTTGCTTCTATCTCTTCCACAGAATTACGGATTTTCTGGATGCTGGCGACAAAGTCTTCTGTGACTTTTTTGATATAAACAGTATCCGTGTCTCGCTTCTGAAGCTGACTATAGAGGATGTCTACATGTGGCATTATTAAATGAAATAATTTAAGGAAGTAAAGGAACTCCCTGTCTTCCAGCA
Organism: Discoglossus pictus; assembly: GCA_027410445.1. NCBI lineage: Eukaryota > Metazoa > Chordata > Amphibia > Anura > Alytidae > Discoglossus > Discoglossus pictus. The sequence continues at coordinate 165,490,500 of CM050169.1, forward strand.
TTCCAATGAAACCTGCGGCTTCCCGTATAGATGTTGGATCAAAGTTTAGACATGCTTCAATTGTCTGGAAACACTCAAGTAGCGCATCTCTGTTCTCGTAGATCACGTTCACGGTCCTAACGTTGAAGTTCCATCGTGTCGGTGCACCTCTTGGAAGTCTTCTACCAACTACCTCATCCAGAACTCCAGTCCTTTTTGGAGAGCGTGAAAAAAAAGATGGTATGCCGCCTATGTTTGAAAAAAAAACTCTAACTCTTCCAATCCTTGAAACTGCTTTCTCCATTATTAGGTTCAGTTGGTGAGCATAGCAATGGACGTAGTGTGCGTTCGGGTACACGTCTTTTATTTTTCTTTGAACTCCTCCTTGATCTCCACGCATCACACTGGCACCATCATAGCTTTGAGCTATGAGTTTCTTCTTGTCTTCTGGCTCTGGGAGAACAGTATTCAGTGTTTCCAGCACAACAGCAGCAATGGAGTCTGCATCCGTTGATTTCATTTCCGTGAAGCCATCAAATCTTTCCACCACTTGATGCTTCTTGTCAATGTAGCGATAGACTACAACGCACTGTGTCCTAGCGGAAATATCGGTTGTTTCATCCGCTTGGATTGCCACAAACTGGGCTTCCTTAAGCTCTTGGTGAATCACTTCCTTTATAACTTCATGCATGCAGTCCAGTAGCTCATTCTGCACGGTTTTGGAAGTGCCCTTAAACACAGTTGCAGTCTTCAAATGCTGTTCCATTGCACTATCGATACTGCCTACCAAATCCACCAGGCCTCTAAACACTCCTGGATTTAGCGATGTTTCACTCTCGTCGTGTCCTCTTAATGCCAGTTCAAAGGCGCCACAAAAGCGAACACAATCAATTATCTTCGAAAGGATGTACCGGTTCTTAGCCACTTCTTCGTTGTGTTTTTGAATGCTGACTTGGTATCCTTGGTCCAGTTGAACAGCAATGTTCGCCTGTCCAAGCATCTCAAACTTGATCCTGTTATCCAAGTGAGCTTTAGAACTTTTGTGTTTTGCCAATTTGTCAGCTAGATGTTTGACGTCAGTCACTCCAGTTTTGGTCCAAGCAGCGTCACCACCAAATAGGATGCATGGGAAACAATATAAGGACTTCCTAGAAACGCTTCCAGAAAGCCAGTCGTTCTTCTTGTACCATTCAGTATTGAAATTACGGACATATTGCTTCCCTCTATCTCTTGCGATTTGCTGCAGATTTATCTCTGGTTGGTCAGCTCCTAACCGTTTTACTTCCACCTTCTCCTCATAGGTTAGGGTGGCGAAAGGCTTCACAAGTAGAGAGTCAATAGTATTCATTTCTGATATTGATACCAATAAAAGAAAGAGATCACGGTATATTAATTTATATTATGTCACAAAATTACTTTAAAATAACAGTGTGTTGATTTCATTGGTATACATTACAGATTGCAAACCCTCATGTGACAAGACTACATCAACATCAAATTTGCACCTATACACATGGACAGAAAATTTAAGGCAATGATACTCACCAACAGTTGACTCTCCTTCTCGGGGTATTCACGTCCAGTAAGTCAACCAACGAGTCCAAAGAAATCTGATTCCACAGATAGTTTGCACCTGGGAAGTTATAGAAAAAAAAAAAAAAAACATTAGAACGTTTAAGACCCAAACTGTAACGTTTAAAACCTTAAAAGAGCAAGTGTGACCATATAGGCCCCAACCGCCCCTTAAAAACCTTAAATAACCAATTTTGACCATATAGGCCCCAACCGCACCTTAAAAACCTTAAATAACAAATTGGGACCATATAGGCCCCAACCGCACCTTAAAAACCTTAAATAACAAATTGGGACCATATAGGCCCCAACCGCACCTTAAAAACCTTAAATAACAAATTGGGACCATATAGGCCCCAACCGCCCCTTAAAAACCTTAAATAACCAATTTTGACCATATAGGCCCCAACCGCACCTTGAAAACCTTAAATAACAAATTGGGACCATATAGGCCCCAACCGCACCTTAAAAACCTTAAATAACAAATTGGGACCATATAGGCCCCAACCGCACCTTAAAAACCTTAAATAACAAATTGGGACCATATAGGCCCCAACCGCACCTTAAAAACCTTAAATAACAAATTGGGACCATATAGGCCCCAACCGCACCTTAAAAACCTTAAATAACAAATTGGGACCATATAGGCCCCAACCGCACCTTAAAAACCTTAAATAACAAATTGGGACCATATAGGCCCCAACCGCACCTTAAAAACCTTAAATAACAAATTGGGACCATATAGGCCCCAACCGCACCTTAAAAACCTTAAATAACAAATTGGGACCATATAGGCCCCAACCGTACCTTAAAAACCTTAAATAACATATAGGCCCAAAAAAAAAAAAAAAAAAATATATAAATATATATATATATATATATATATATATATATATGTATATATATATATATATATATATATATATATATATATATATATATATATATATAAAAATTGATATCAATATATCACAATAAATAAATAAATATAAATATATATATATATATATATATAAAAATTGATATCAATATATCACAATAAATAAATATATATATATATATATCTATCAAATTGATATATATATATATATATATATATATATATTTATTTATTGTGATATATTGATATTAATTTTTATATATATATATATATAAAAAATTACACATAAATATACATAAACATATACATACAACAATATATATTAATTGATATTTATTATTTGATTAATTGATGTTCTTTATTACATGGTATATTATATTGTTCATGCATTTCTATTACACTTTATTTGTTATACATATTACAGTGCTATTTTTTGGCTATACATGTTACAGGATATTATCCTGTAACATGTATATCACATAAAATAGCCCTGTAATATGTATAATACATACAGGGTCAAACAAGTTCACACTAACCTTTTTTACCCTTACAGGCTTCCATACCTGCTTGCTGATTTGCTAATTTTTTGAAGACTCTCATTGGTTGAAATCGATGTCAATCAAAAATTTCAGCCAATCAGAGTCCTTCAAAAATTAGTATATATAGCAGACCGTGGGAAAAAAACAAATAATCGCGGGAGGGGCTCCTTGTAGGAGGAGCTCTTTTAGTGTGTTTTTTTTTTTTTTTTTAGAGCGTCGGTTTTTTTTTGTGGAGGCCTCTTTCAATGGGCCAGAATGGATGGATGGACAATGGCTTCAATCAAGATTGGATTATTTTTGATCATTGGCTTCAATCAACATGGATTATTTTATTTTTGATCATTGGCTTCAATCAACATGGATTATTTTATTTTTGACCATTGGCTTCAATCAACATGGATTATTTTATTTTGACCATTGGCTTCAATCAACATGGATTATTTTATTTGACCATTGGCTTCAATCAACATGGATTATTTATTTTTCATGACTATATCCAGAGAGGACAGAAGGCCAACGCTGGAGGGGTCAATTTTACAGGTAAGTATGTGCTGTTGTTTATTTTATTTTATTTTTAATGTTTGTTTAAAGCTGTTTATTTTTGTATAAAATGTGTTACTAACTGTACTAACAATGTGTTAGCTTACTGTTTAATTGTAATAATGTTTTTACTTTTTACTGTATTTTTTTTCCCCTTCCCTTATTTTTATTTTATCTTTAGAAGTGACAGGCACATATACATGCCTGTTACTTCTAAAAATGGAATAAAAATAGGGGGGGGGGGGGGGGTAGGTAGTTTGTTCATCCAGGGTGGGGTCGGTCACGGTCAGGCGCCCATCGGTCGCCCATAGGCCACGACCAGGGGTGGCACAGGCCACATGGGGGTGAACATCCACCCCCATGTGGCCTGGTCAACCCCGCTCACTGCCCGAATACCCGGGGTAGCATAGGCCGCATCGGGGTGGTGCCGGGGGCCCGGTGGTGATCGGGCCTCGGGGGTGGCATAGGGCGGCAACATGGAGGTCATCAGGGGTGGCACAGGCCTCATCAAGGGGGTGATCCGATCACCCCCATGTGGGCCTGTGCCACCCCGCTCACCACCCGACTACCCCGATCCCGTGATCGGGGTAATCCGGTGGTGGCATGATGGCATAGCTAGGCTAGCATAGGGCAGGCCTGATCGGGGGTGGCACAGGCCACATGGGGGTGATGGCTGGGGTCGTCGGTGGTAGTTGGTGGGTGGCTGGGTAGGTGGCACTGGCAGGCTAGGCAGGCATAGTGGGGGACTGGGGGTAACTGGTCACCCCTAACTTTTATTAGGGGCTACTAGGGGTTTTGGTTTGGCCAGGGGCAGGGGCAGGTGCCAGGCAGAGGCAGGTGTAGACTTACTGTGTTAGGCAGGCAGAGCAGATGAGTAGATTCAGCCAGGGAGGTCTCTCAGTCTCAGCGTGACCAGGGTCAGGAAACAGAAAGGGGGAAGGGACAGGGAACTGGTGGTTTTATTGACTGTATCAGTCAATCAAAATGTAAACTCGAGGCCCTATTTGCTGGCGGGCGCTCAGGGCTAACGGTCTGGGTGGGTTTAGATTGATCACTTAGTAACTGGACAGCCTTCCATCATTGATTGGTCAATGATGGAAGACTGTCATTTATTAATTGATACATTTATGACCGCCCATGCATATCGTCACTGTGATGGTGGGCGGCATGCATTAACGGTCAGGGGGCCAGGCCAGGACTCATTGAAGAGAGAGAAGAGTCTAAAGGTTAGTGTACACAGTGTATAACTATTGTAATTTGATCACACAGGGTGCAGGCAGGGGGCGATAGATACACAGCATTAGTTAATGTAGCGCAAGGGTTATTTTAAAGTGACAGTGTCCCTTTTCTAACTTTACTTCATTTTTAATACTATTTAGACTTGAAATGATGATGTACACCTTATATTTATTTGTTTTTGGGTTATACTAATACATTGTTGTGTTTTTTTTATTGCAGGGTGAAGAAAATATTTGGGGGGGGCGTTTGCCCTGACGCCCCAATGGACGGGCCGCCCCTGATGGCCACCGCTGGATTACATGACTATTAGGAACACTTCCTGATCATCCTAATCAAGGGGCTTCCACTGGCTCTGTAGACACTGTTCGGTGAAAATCTCTGCAGTTGAAAATGGCAGTAGTTCTGACTTGGCATCTATGTTTTTTTGCAAAGCTTCTTCACGCCTCTAACTTAGCCTTCTTACAATTTTCATAGATTGTTGATACAAAAAGTGCTCTGTGCAAGTACATATATATTTATTCTGTAACTATGTGTAGATTGTCTGCCTATAGCCTTGTTCTGTTTACAGTGGACCCCAATTGACTTAGCTTTATTTTTGTATTGTTATTTGATCTGCCTAACTCAAGTTCAGTCCTGACTCGCAAAACCGGAACCCATCCCATCTGCGGTCATCTTGTCCTGTTTTCTGTCCCTGTTTTCTGTTCCCTGCAAGCCCTAACCTCTTGGATATGGACTCAGCCCTGCTTTCTTCCTGTTTGAGACTTGTTGCAGAAAACTTGAATGTTACTTGTAACAATTTCAAGCCATTCTATTTGCTAAACAGATCCTGGAACATCTACAGGACCTTGAAACTCCCAGACAATGCATATTAATTCAGTCTCCAATTGAACCAAACAAAATATTTACAATAATTAAATATATATATGAAGTTCAAGAAAAGTTCACTTTTAATTTACACAAATGACAACTAATCATAGTCAAATTAGTAGATATGTAATATTAATACAGATGTAAAAATGTTTTGATAACAACAGCAAACAAAAACAGGAATCCATGGCAAATTAGAGCAAAATATAAAAAATTGCCTTCTAATGTATCAGTTAAAGAATTACTGTAATTCATTTAAAATAAACCTAATTTGCCTGTTTGTTGTGCATAAACTATTAAAAACACAATATGCAGTTCCCAAAAATAAAATGTAATATTTTTCTTTGCTTGTTAACCTTTTTTTATCTTTCTGTGTCTTTGGCTGAGGCATGGTCAGCTGTGCCTGGGATCTGGGCCATTCTGGAACTTGAAAGCAGGCTGAGCTATGATGCCACTGGGCCCTCATGTCATATTGTGAGTGGACTCTGTCTAGCTGTATGGATGACTCCACCCCTAACAGTGGGATTATCCTTTCATGTTTTGTAAGGTTCAGCGAAACAAGATGGAGGATGATCTCAACGAGTGGGAAAATGACAGACACCATATTGAGCAATATAAGTGGCAAAATAAAACAAGTAAGCTGAAATATTTCACATATTTCATTAAAATATTTATAAAAAGTATAGGAGAGAATTATTTTGATTCAATGTAAAAAAAAATCCAGAGTACATTTGTCCTTTAGGATGTGATAAAACAGCACAGTTCATATATAACCATATCAGACTAGTAAACAATATAGTAAACAGGAGTTTATAATTCAGTTAACAATAACTGTATTTAAAATATTACAAAATTCATAAGTTAAATCTATTGCCATAACCCATAAAACTGGACATTAACTCACAAGCAGAAAACTTTTTGCTGATTTTTCTTATATAAATGTATTTTTTTTTATGAGGTACAAAGATGCACAAAATTCTTACATTTTTGCCTGAAGCACACAAAGATTTTGACCCTGTAATTTCCCACTGTGTTTACAGATTAAGGTAACTGATGCATACACGCATATTTAATTTTTATTTAATATCAGTAGAATTATTTAATTGAAGTGCACGAGTGTATTTCATTACCTTATTTCATTTCCTTTCTCCTGGCATGAACATGAAAACTAGTGTTTGAAATTCTTTATCATTATGAGTTGATATATCAATTTAATTTTAAAATGACATTTTCAATCACCAGGATAAAATCCTTAGGGGAAAACTGTGTTATTTCTTGTCTGACAGTGATCTATGTGTAGAATTATCAAGTATTCGGAAAAGTGTATTTCCAAAGAGTTCACTTCTACCTACAAAAGAGAGTGCCTGCTTGCTTTTCTGGCCTTTTGTCTCAACATGATCTATAAAACCTTTCTTATACAGCTGTGTAAAGTCAGTGGGGCAAGATTAAAACTCAGTGATGGATTAGTTTCATTGATATTAAGAGTTATACGATGATTCACAGTAAAATAACTGGACCTCCAAGATAATACTTGACAACAGGTGTCTATAAATTTGTAAAAAAATATGATTTTGCTTTGAATTATTTTGCCCATTTATTAAGACTTCTTACAATACAAGGTAAGAGACAGCAATATAATTTTTTATATGATTATATTTCTGCAAAGTTTTCAAAGACATTACAAGGGTGACTAAGGTCTTGTCTTCTGGAAAGTGTTGAACTGCATGAGATTTAAACATTAAGCTGTAAAATATACCTCTAGCGGGGCTCTGTTTTGACCCTCAGCATTATTCTCTCAACCACAGACTTTTTAAGTCGTATTAACACTTCGCCTTGGCCCCCCGAGCATGTAATTAATTAGTGGAATGTGAAAGATTTAGGTCAGGAATATTGTACATAGGAAGGGTGTAGAGTCTTGAACCTTTTGGAACTGGTTATTACAATAATTATTAGATCTGGCAAGTCTATTACAGTTGAATATTATATAATTACAGTTTTTATTTGTGCAAAGCTATCTTCATATCTAATGAATGTGTAGTGTTTAATGGGCCACTGTTTTCCTGAGGATTGTCTTTCATGTTTTTGAATCAGTATATTTTAAACATTGCATAAAATCTTTTGGCATAAAAAATGAATGATTTGAAGCTTATAAAAATGTAAGTAAAACAAATATATATATATATATATATATATATATATATATATATATATACGCTTGCATCACCTCTATTTGACCTATTAAATCATGCATCGAGAGAGAGCCTGGTCAAGCTTAATGTGAATTGTATTTAAAAAGCTATGCATTCCCTAAGGATAAACAATATATGTATTTTTGCACACATGCATGACCTACATATGGCTCATGTCAATCATTGTGCACTATTCACTCTTGACATGAGTGCAAAGACTTCATGCTTGACATTTTCAGGGCTACAATCAAAATGCACAAGACATTGTTACATGTAAAAATCATTCTATTGCATCCAGACAACACAAAATATAAATGCATAGCTGTAAAGGGGACACATTAAAATATTTAAAACGATATGACATGTTTTGCAGGTTTACGTAAATGCTATGCAAAATAGAAGAAACTTTGCAACTTAATATATGACACAAGCCTTTAAAAGCAAAACCTAACATGACTAAATATTAACCCCTGTATCTCCTGAGTTCACTGATGTTAAAAATACAGAGCCTAAAATAACCTTTCTGTCAAAATCAATAGATGGTTACTGCAACTCTGTATCAAATAGTGTGATATGTGACTCTGGTAAATCACATAACAATGAAGAACTTTTACATGTCATGATCACTGGGGATCAGGAACACTCATAATATTTAAAAAAAAAAAACTCTTACAGACTCACTGAACGAGCTGGATCTCCTAGTATGGTTGGAATTTAATATGAAAGATGTTATGTGTTATATGGGGGGAGAGAACATGTGCAGGATTGTTACAGAGACAAACAGCAATCATGCCAGCCACTGTAGACCATTGGTGCTTGTCAAAACAAACACCTATTTGTTGTTACACATAGAATAGCCTTATCGCCAAGCTGACCCCTATCATGTCACATAGCCCTATAACTATTAACTAAGACCAAACAAGTGGTCATGTATGCCAACCATTGCTCAGGCAAGAAAACCTAATACCAGTGTACCCCTGCTCCCGAACTCAGAATTCACAAAATCAGCACCAGACAGGCAGACCCTGGATTGGTGGACCCCCGAGCAGGTAGCAAGTGAGAGAAAGGGCCTATCATAATCCTGATGATTGACCCATGTATGACAGGGAGGGTGTGATGTCACGGGGGTGGCAAAGCTTTGTCGGACAGTTGGACTATTGGGGGCCCTGGATTAACAAGGACTATGTTGGGGAAAATATACAAATATCCTTACATTTTTAGTGTGTATATATATATATATATATATATATATATATATATATATATATATAAAATTAGCACTTCTTTCGGTGAGTATAATATTTAGCTGGGGTGTAAGCTGTGAGCCAGTATTTTCCATTTTTTGGGATATGGGTCATGAAATGGTTAAATCTGCATGACTTGGCAAGTTTCAGTTAGAGACAGTACACAAGCTCTTAGTCATAACAATATACGTTTTTCACTCAAAATACATAGGCATAGCTCAAGGATGATCAGGATGTCATATCCGACAATGTGTTATGCGCATTTAGTAGCATGTCTTCACTGCATGATTTGCACATGCAGATTATTGATTTGACATAATAATATCAATAATCTTTCATTGGCTGTTAGTTGGTAGTACCATGTTGCTAGATGGGGAGGATTGATAACTTGTTTGTTTTATGTAAACAAGTATAAAAGCTATGTTTTTTACATTTCTGTTCAGTTCAGCCGGTCAGCAGCAGCCATTTTGGGTGTTTTGCTACTGATCCACATTTTTGTCTAAATAAACTCTAATAATGATAAAACTACCAAAGGACCCTGTTTTTTTTGTTATCATGAATGGTTTCGGAGTATGTGAGTATGGGTTTTTTCCTAATCAACTATTGCTATTCTTGCTTCCTTCTCTCCCCTGACCCTGTCCTTCCAGCCTGAACACTTGAACGTTGACAGCTACATTATTACTGTGTGCCATCTTGTGTGGGTACACCATGTCGTTCATGGAGGTGGCCACAATAAGAGGTTAATCAGAATTATTGTATTGCAGTGTGACTTTATTGATGTAACGGTGGTAACCAGTCATGTTTGTTGCATTGCCCAGGTAGTAATAAAGTGCATTACCGGGGATCATGGAGGAAGAGGTGTTACTGGGTTTCCCTTCTGGGGGCTAGAATGATTCCAGCAGAGTAAAGGGGGGAGCTGGCTGGGTACATAAAAGAGGTTTGCGATATCACCCCCCCCCCCCCCCCCAACACCATTTGATGTCCTGCCAGAGGAAAACGTAGTTAATGACATGGACGTGTGAATTCCCTTCTTCTCATGCAAGTGCAGGGATCAAAACACCTAGCAATATGGAGAAAGTCACGAATCAATGGGAGAAAGGGCTAGTTTAATCTTATTAATCATATTTTAATAAACCTGGTGTTGTGGCATAATGTCCCCCTTTAATCTTTGTACCAAGATAAACATGGGTGCAATGCCAGTATCTGCTAAAATAATAATTCCATAGAAGTAAATATGGCTTTATGCTCATACCAGTGAGTAATATGTCCCTAGGACGAGATGTGGTCATGTTTAGTCTGAAAATGCAGGATTTCCTACCCTGGAGATTCTAAAATACTATGTTGTGTGGGAATCCCAGCTAAGGGGGGTACAAGTAAGGGGTACAAGATGGGGAGATAGCAACCATCCTAAATGAACATCTGCCATCCAGACTTTATTAGTGAGTACCCCCTAACATGTATAAAGAGCAGGAAGGAAATTCCTAATATGGGCCTGGGACTGAGCCCCTCCCTATGTTTTAAACTGTTCATCGCCCAGTTATGTTAATGTTACTGTGTCTATAAATGTGCTGTGTCTTCATCAATAAATGATATGTCTGTTTGAACTATATCATTTACATGTGTGTTTCATTCTGAGGGATTAATAAACCTTACTATTTTGATTATTACTGCTGAACCTGCATTGGTTACAATCGGTAACATTGGCTCTACTGGTTCCTGTGGTCTACTAGGTGGTGTGGTGAATGAAAGCTGGGTTGGTTCTGTTCCTGCTATCAGGGATATAGTACAAACCAGACAATCCTACTGAGTAGGTTTGAACTAGGTTCTTATCAAGCCCAACAGGAGCAGTAGGTAATCACATAAGGAAATATGAAAGTGACCAGGGACCATACCAGCAATTTGCACAATATTTGTTCTTTGTTAATATTTGTAGTGATTTCTTTGTTGTAACTGGTTATATGAAGGGGCGCTAGGGAATTGTAGAGGAAAAACATATCCACAAACCGACATTCTACTCCAAAACACAGTCATTATAGGAAAACACAGATTTCTCTCATTATCTTAGTTTCGCTTTTATTTTGACCACGCGTGGGGCAGCAACAGTATAGGTCTAAACTAGCGACTTGCCTGTCAAAAATGACGGGGCAATAACATTTTAAGGCTGGGAAAGCTGTTTGCCCCACAATGTGAGTCTCTGACCCTCTTAACCTTTTTGTTATCTACAAAGAAGTACAACAATTATAATACATTTTTTTTTTTTTTTACTTTCAACTTGTAATTCACCAACAGGTAAACCATAATTTTTGAACAATATTAACTATTTTAATTCTCATGTATGCAAGAATAATATAACAATGGCTGAAGTTTTGATGAATACGTATTGTAAACCATTACATAATACTTTGTAACATGCAACTTATATTTGAAACAATGGTGATCCACTTTTTTTTTAATAATACTAACATTTTTAATTCAGAGGTATGCATGAGTAACATAAGAATAGGTAAACATTCTCTGAATAAGTATTTGCAACCATTACATAATGCCTTGTAACATGCTACTTTTATTTCAAGTACTGGTAAACCACATAGGTATTGAATCCAGAGGAAGGCAAACAGTAAATACCCCCATTGAAACTTAGCCAATTGTATCAAAGGGGGGAAAAATGAATTCCTTCCTGACCCCACTAACTGGCGATCGGATTACTCCCTGGATTGATACGCTGTATTTAACTATACATTTCAATTTATTAACAAATGGTTATCCTCCTACTAACATAAATCGTTAATTATATACAATGAAACAACTTTTAAAATACAATCTTAACATCTCAAATAGTACCTTAAAATACTAACATTTATCCTTGAATTGTATGGAAATGTCATCTAATTGTTTTGTGGAGCCAATCATTCAAAAAGGTAACTTCTAACACATTCCAATATGTTACTTTGTCTTTGCATTTGTTTGTTTTTCCATTTTTGTTGTTATTCTTGTAGTTCTTGAAAATTGCACATAGAGTTTCCTATGTGAAATAGTGGTCCTCTAAAAAGAAACAGCTAGACATAAAAGTTCGTCCATGGGGTATAACCACTGTTCTCTATGTTTTTTGCCATTGTATAGAGTTTCCTTAGTGGAATAGTGGTCCTCTAAAAAGAGTCCAAGTGACATCAAATGCTGTCCTCAAAATAAAACCACTGTTCTCTATGTTTACAGAATCTCAAAATAAACAATGTTTTTGCAAAAAATGCGTCCATCCTCCAATAAATCACCTTGACTTGGGTTTTTCTTCAATATGAACTTTAATTTTCTCTGGATTGTTGCATCTTGAAAATGCAACATAGCGTTGTCAATGTGCAAATACAGGTTCCTGTAAAAAAAAATTACACAGACTTAAAAGTTTGTCCTTGATTGATTGATTAATGGTCATGGCAAATGCCATGATAATGGGAAATTGTCTCCTTTGAAGGACAAAAGGCAAACCTCTCTAACTTGGAGCCAAATCAATTCTTGGTATAAGAATCCGTTCACCTTTATGGGTACCATTCATAATTTCTGCATGTATAAAATGATCTTTTAAATCCTTCACAATTCATCTTAAGTCCTTTTTTGAGATTCATATTTCTCAGTAGCATGACAATTCCCCCTTTTTTAAGTTGCAAAATATTTAGTGGCCTTCCAGAGGGAGTTAAAGAATTAATACAGTCCATAGTAAAGTTATATTCACTGTCTTTGTCATCAGCCAGAACCGAATCTGCACTGTAATATTTTTTTTGGGGTGCATTGATTAATTTAAATATTTCGTTATTTAGATTCAAGGCATCTATATTTTTTTATGTTAATATCACTTTGCTTGCAATGTCTGAGTAATCCTCGTTATTGATGGTATTGAGAAAGATTGTCGATATTAGTGATTCTTTGCATATAATTTCTGATGGAATTTCAACAGTATCATCAGGTAGATTAATATTTTTTAATGTTTTCGTTCTCCCATTTGAATTAGCCAATCATTGAATTGATTTTGGCCTTCAGATCTCATGTTTATTTCTAATTTAAGGTGTGTAAATATTTTCCACCATTTACTTCACTTTATACACGTTTTTACGATGTCAGTCCTATTGCCATGTGGCACCACAGGTAATGTTTGCCTAAAATCTCCTCCTAACAATATCACCTTTCCACCAAATGGCAAATCATTAGCAATAATTTATTTTAATAATCGATCAATACATTGCAGGGCATAACATGACATCATTGTTGCCTCATCTATTATAATTCATTTACTTTTGTGACATTTTTTGGCTTGTAATGAATTCATTCGAATATCCGACACTGATGATTCTAGAATGTGAACTGGCAGTTTAAATCCACTATGCACAGTTCTACCACCTTCTAACAAAAGTCCGGACAATTCCAGTTGTTACAAATGGCAGTGCTATTTGACCCTGTGCTCGAATGCAACTTATCAATAAATTTTATAGATACATTTTTCCTGATCCACCAGGGCCATCTACAAAGAAATAATGCTCTGTGAGCATGTCATCATCTATTGCATTTGTAATGGCGTTAAATGCTTCCAATTGTAATGCATTTAAAGTTCCAATTTGTTCTTGTGTTTTTTGGTATTCAATCTCAGTGTCATACTCCCTCAAAGTTAATTTCATCTATCCTGTAGTCCTGGATCAGGCAGATTACAATTTGCACAATTTAATCCATGACAAAAAAAGATTTCCTGAATTTCCATTAATGCTTTTAATAGAGCAATGGTCTCATTGTAAAGTTTCAAGAAGTCTTCACACATGTATAATTTAAATGTTTCCCACAAAGCTAATTCATTAGGTACATCGCAAAAGATGCAAATGAAAGCAAATTGTTCTCTCCTTTGCTTTGACATTTGACATAGTGCTGCTTCTTTTAGACATCTCTCCCATTCCGTATCATCTGCCAGGAAGTTTTGATGTCTTGCAGCTAATTGGAAAGTATCATAAACTGTCATTCACTGTGCGTAAATGTTCATAACTTTGTGCACCGGGAACATGTAAAAGAAGTAATCTTAAACTGAAACGTTTAATGTCTCTTGGTCTAACGGTATTAATTTGTGGGATAATTTTATGATTATCTTTTTTCGTTGTCGTCATTGGCCATTTACGAATACATAGTCCTGTGGAATGTCAATGTATAAACATTGTCTGGCCTCAGTGTCCTGGCAATTTAATTGAAACCAAGCAGTAAGTGTTGTTGCTCTATGTTCAATTTGTGCAAAAGCATTTCTTTCATTCCCTGCAGTGAAACAAACAAATTTACTTTGTGGCAAATGGACAGCAAATCGATACACAGCATATTTATGTGGAACTGGCTTAGAGGCACTGCTATGAGAAGAAAAAGCTATGAGAAGGAGAAGGAGATTTAAAAAATGGTGTATTTGAAGCTATTCGATTACTTATGCCCTACTGCGATGAAAGAGTGGATCATGGATCAGCGATCTGATACAGCTAAAACTGCAGGTCGCGTTGCTGATCACTACAGGGAAACTAAAGGAGACCACAGGACATCATAACCTGGCAGTTCTACACCGTGGATGGTGGGACCTTGACTTCCCAGCACAGAAGCACTAGTGGTTTCTGGTCACCTGGTAGCTACTATAGCCTCGAAGGAAGCCACAGATCTGGGCACGTGGGAACCGGCCAGTCAGCACCTGTCCTGGACCTCCAGTTACCAAGCCAGATCTTGGATGTTATGGGTGTCATCAGGGAGTCATATGAAATGAGACTGCTCGCACCAGCCCAGCCTATTGAATCATGGCCCCAGTGAACACATTTTTTTATCTGAAAAACTGGGCCATTTCCCCTCAAGAAGAGGAGAAAAGTGAGCTGTTCCATAGTTGCTCTCCTATGCTGCTATCCAGGCTGTACAACTAACACTTACAGCCGTTAATAGTAGATGGTCGAACTCTCCAAGGATTTTGAAACACAGGAGCAGTGGTGACAGTTATCTATCCATATTTTGTTAGTCCAACAGCTTTGCTAACAAAAAAAGATGACGTGGTGGTGGCTGGAGAATAAAAATGTTTGATACCTGCAATAGGGTAGAGGACATCTAGGGCAGTGTAGAGGAACTGAGACATGAGCTTTAAAGTGATCCCTCCTGAGATTAGATGAACAGAAAAGCAGAGTCTGGAGAAGGGGGGTTTAGGGGGAAACATGTTGGTGGGATCAGGGACTGTTGTTGTATTGCTAATCTAGAGGGTAGCCAGGAATGGAAATACATTTAAAAAAAACTGTACATAGTCCTGATAAAGTTAGCAATTTGTTACTCAAGCTAGCTCATGATATTCCTGTATCCGGGAATAAGTGAGGAAACAGACATGGCATAAATTAGCATAAATCTTATATTGGCCAGGAGTCAATAAAATATAATGACATTTTGCGATACCTGTCATGTGTGCCAAAGGTTTGGGAGTAGGGGTAGGGAAGCCCAGACCCACCTTACATCCCCTACCCATTATAGAAAACATGTAGTGGCCATAGACATTGTTGGACCCATATCTTGCCCTGGCAAATGAGGGGAAAAAAGACGTCTCTGGCATTATCAGGAATATCGGCTGCTAGGGTGGTAAATTCCCTGATCACCATTTTTTCCTGAGTAGGGTTTGCTTGCAAAATTTTGTCTGATCGGGAAACCTAATTTATAGCTGATCTGACCCAGCAACTATGGCAGATATTTAGTATTAAATATCTTTGTTCTTTCTCCTAAAATCCTCAAACAAATGGGCTGTGTGAGCAATTCAATTGTTCTCTGAAATGTATAATAAGTGCCTTTGTGGATCATGAGAAGGACTGAGAGAAACTGCTCTCCCACCTCCTATTTGCTTAACAAGAGGTGCCCCAGGAATCCGCAGGATGATGAGTGAGAGGACCATTAGATCTAGTTCATGAGGTTTGGATATCATAGAGTAGAGATATGATAGAGAAGAACTGACAGTGGCCACATGTGCTAGTTTACAGGGGCAAATTACCAACTCTGACAGGATTGGTAAAGGAACATCTTAGAGCAGCTCAGGAAAAGTTGGTACGACCAGAGGGATAGGGAGTAGTAGCAGGTCAGCAAGTTCTGATGCTAGTCACCAACTCCCAGAATAAGTTACAAACCTCCTGGGAAGGGCCCTATACAGTCATCCAAAAACTAGGAACACTACATCTGTTGTAGAAATCGATCCCCACCAACATCAACAAAACTGTACATAGTGACATGCTCCATGCTTTGGTATCCCAGTAACCCCACCTGTGCATTTCCCTACTGGGTATTATGAGACTTACCTCCCATGATGTGCTCAGGGCTGATGACCCTCTCATAGAAGGACCCCAGTGGCATGATTAGCCTAATTTGCAATGGAGATCCTTATACTCTCAAAATGATTATACTGGTATACAGTATGATCTATGCAGGACCTCCATGACATCTATCCTACAATAATATGCCATTGGCCATAATATTAACCAACAATGGCACTAAAATTAACCCCTGGCTCCATGGGTAATTAGGCTGATCACGGGGTAAATATTCTAGGTGCCATGGGGGTTTCAATGGACTCCCATGGTTAAGTAGATTAGGGATCGTATGTGAGTGGGGAAGAGGGCGATTAGGTGTAAGAGGGGAATGGGAAGTTATTTTTTTGCCATGCAGGTGCTATTTAGTACTCAAAATTATTTTAGCCAAACTCAGTGATATTACAAGTTGCAAGTAATAAGTAATTTGCAATTGGATAGCTATTTTGCACAAAAACAACTTGTAATATTACTGGTGTGTGAAAATCAATGGGGAAGTAAGATGTAATATTGCGAGTATGGGTTATTCCTAGGCATTGAGAGTACCTTACTCACAATCATGTTGAGAAGGGTAAATAGAATAGCTAGGGAAAGTTACTTACTACTTTTTAGTGATGTAACTTTATGAAATAGGGAAATTAATAGAGTCCTTTGTTCTCAGCATACGCAGTTCTTGGTGGCACATCCTGTAACTCAGAGGACTGTTTCAGGTTCAAGTCCTGTGTGTCCCTGTAAATCACCATGAACATGAAGTATACAAAATACCAGTTCCAAATTTTGTGAGAGAAAATTGTAGAAAACTTTGAACTAGCCTTTTGGATGCTCTTGCAGTAGACCTCACAATATGCTATATGATGTGGTGATTAATAGCCATCCCACAAATTTACATCAGGAGTTATGTGCCAACCCCACACTGATTTACATCAGGAGTTATGTGCCAACCCCACACTGATAAGTTTTAACATTTAAACAGCTATCTGTGGATACATCTCCTAACTCTTGCATAATCCATCCTATGCTATGCTTTAAAACTGTAATACAACGGGCATATGCTTAAAAGGAGCCATGTATATAGAGGGTATTGGATTTAAGGCTAAATCATTGTGGACTCATTTACTCCTATCTCAGGGGCTATGGTGTGCCCCACGATCTGGCTGGGGTACCTACAGGAAAGTGAGACATATATACAGTTGTGATCAAAATGCAGAAACTGTGAAATTTTGGCATTCATTTTGAAAATATGACTGATCATGCAAAAAATGTTCTTTTAATGAAGGACAGTGATCATATGAAGCCATTTATTATCACATAGTTTTTTGGCTCCTTTATAAATCATAATGATAAGAGAAATCATCCAAATGGCCCTGATCAAAAGTTTATATACCCTTGAATGTTTGGCCTTGTTACAGACACACAAGGTGTGAAAATGGCAAATATAAATAAAGATAATAATAATAATAATAATAATAATAATAATAATAATAATAATTAAAGGTTAATTTCCCACACCTGTGGCTTTTTGAATTGCAATTAGAGTACATGTATAAATAGTCAGGGAATTTATTGGCCCTTATGTGGATGCACTGAGCAGACTATAAACTGAGCCATGGGGAGCAGAAAAGAACTGTCGAAAGACCTGCGTAACAAAGTAATAGAACTTCATAAAGATGGGAAGGTATATAAAAAGATATCCAAATAATTGAAAATGCCAGTCAGTACTGTTGAATCACTAATTAAGAAGTGGAAAACTCAGGGATCTCTTGATACCAAGCCAAGGTCAGGTAGACCAAGAAAGATTTCGGCCACAACTGCCAAAAGAATTGATCGGAATAAAAAAAAAAAAAAAAAAACAGCTTCTGGCACACTGTAATTTGGAGTGACGAGACCAAAATAAAGCTTTATGGTCACAACCATAAGCGCAATGTCCAGAGAGGGGTCAACAAGGCCTATAGTGAAAAGAATACCATCCCCACTGCGAAGCATGGTGGTGACTCACTGATGTTTTGGGGGGGAGGGGGGAGCTCTAAAGGCACAGGGAATCTTGTAAAAATTGATGGCAAGATGAATGCAGCATGTTATCAGAAAATACTGGCAGACAATTTGCATTCTTCTGCAGGAAGGCTGCTCATGGAACACTCTTGGACTTTCCAGCATGACTAGACATGGCCAAGTTGACCCTCCAGTGGTTATAGCACAAAAGGGTGAAGGTTGTGTAGTGGCCATCACAGTCTCCTGACCTTAATATCATCGAGCCACTCTGGGGAGATTTCAAATGTGCGATTCATGCAAGACGACCAAAGACTTTGCATGACCTGGAGGCATTTTCAAGACGAATTTGCCAGATATACCACCTGCAAGAATTAGGGGCATCCTAGACAACTATTACAAAAGACTGAACGCTGTCATTGATGCTAAAGGGGGAAATACAGAGTATTGAGAACTAAGGGTATGCAAATTTTGAATAGAGTCATGTAATTTTCTTCTTTGTTGCCATGTTTTGTTTTATGATTGTGCCATTCTGTTATAACCTACAGTTAGATATGAATCCCATAAGAAATAAAATAAATGTGTTTTGCCTGCTCACTCATATTTTCTTTAAAAATAATACATATATTACCAATTCACCAAGGGTATGCAAATTTATGAGCACAACTGTACATAGGTTACTCCAGATGAATAAATCCAGTCACTATGTGACCTCCACAACTGACAACAATAGACCACAGACTATATGTCTCAATCTGAGACCTCCTAACTCAAGGGCTATGGTGTGCCCCACAATCTGACTGTATCTAATGACAATAATATCCTGAGTAACCATAAGCAAATATCAGGTCGTTGAAAAACTAACAACCATCTGAAAAAGGTTTCTATACAAAACAGTTAAAAACTACTGTATATACAGCATCCATACAGTTCAAAACACAAAGCTTAATGTCCCATTTTGGGACTACTATGCACAGTGCATACCACAATAAATACGCTAGAGTATACTCTCAAGATGCCTAACGGTCCCAATTTGGACCAACACAATAAGCAACTAGCTAATGGATAATATGCTTTGTGAGTTAATCTTATAGACCTCTATAGTGGTATGCACTGTGCATCAAATCCTTTCAATCTGAAAGAGAGCTTAAAGTTGCGTACAACTTTTACTTCCCAATTTCCCATCTATGGTTAAAACAATTGTAATTTAACATAGTTTATGCCACTGAATATATACATTTTGGTTAATATGCTAATAGCTGCATAATTATATAAAACTGGAATTTTAAATGTAATGAAACATTAAAAAGCCATGCTCCAGCATCATTGGGACACTAATATAAACATTGATTTTACATTCAGCTTTTTATAGCCAGTAACACCAATTAAAGCTCATTGAACCAAGTATCATAAAAAGACTGTGCAATCACTAAGGACGTGCCTAATTTCAAGAGGCACAAATAACATCAGGCCAGCAGAGATGATACTCAATTTGCAAAGCAAGACTGACTGGGAAAGGCAGATAATGTTTATCACTCTTAAGACAGAAAGCAGAGAGAGACTGTCTGTGGTTAACTCAAACTAGAGGAAAACTGTCAATGAGTGTCTAATACAGTGAAAATATATGAACATTTAGTAGTGTGGTCTGGCCAGGGCAAATAAGGTCACAGGCTGTAGTGTTCCAACTCCAAAACATTACATTATTTATGTGAGTATAAAAATAAGCTCTATATATCATTTTTTTACGTCATTTGTTATTAAGAATATCACAATGCTCACATGTTCTTAATCATTTGTCCTTTAAGAATTGATTTGAAAAAGTAAAAAATATAAAAAAAATGTTTTAAAGATATTCGTTTATAATTTGTGGGATATATTGGGTGTTCTTTTTCTTTTTGTCTCTTCTGATGGTGTAGCTTTACTACTCCCTCTGACAAAATTAATTAATTTCTTTATTTCATATTAGAAATAGAAAACAAGCAAAAAAAGAGGGGGAGAGGGGGTGATGGTTGAGAGAGTAAAGGGAAATACCCTAGGCAGAAATTAGGTAAATAGTGAGATAAGTACTTGCTATGCTTCTACTGGGATACAGATTGGACCTATAATTGTATAATCAGGCCAATTCTGCCAAGTTTAGCTAAATGCCTTATATGAATGGGACAGTAAGGCTGTACAAATATTATGGAGCCCTTCTGTGAACTCAGAGATAATGGGCATGTGTTGCTTTTTCCAGATTAAACACTGCCAGGATATGTCTTATAGGTTTCAGTTTATATCTAGGTATATCATCAATAGGCAGTGAGAAGTGAAATTGCGTTGGGTAGCATGGTATTTGCTTTGACATGATTTGTTTTATAAAATGTACAGTGTCAGTATATAAATGTTGGATTGATGGACAAGTCCAGAATATATAAAATAGGTTACCTGTTTGGCCACAGAGTCTCCAGCAAAGCAGTGTTTTTTAAATTTGAGTTTTCCAGTCAATGTCAAAAACACAAAAAGAATGGCAAGGGCATATCACCAACTCTTCCGGGGGACCACAAAAGCATATGAAGGCTATAGATGTCCCACTTATACCTGTAAGATGAAGCATCATGCTGACTTGGTATAAGAAAATTCTCAGCAGCTCATTCTCAGGGGACATAGGTAGAAGACCATTATATAAATATCTGTTACCGAGAGAATCTCACCCGAAAAAGCGATAAGAAAAAGGGGTGCAAACAGGAGGCACAGGGAAAATGAAAGTACCACCAAGCACCATATACAGGTATACCCAGCTTAAAGCTACCCCGTTTAGAGCTTATTCACTATAGAGCTGTTTTTGCCTGCCAGACCCCTTTAAACGCTCTGATTTTCTATAGCCTTGCTCCGCTATAACGCTGTTTTTGCCTGTCTGACCCCTTTCAATGCTTCTGATTTTCCAAAGAAAACAGAATCCAGGATGAAGCAGAAGCTTCAACATCAATAATTTAAAGATTATATTTCTGCTAATGTTCAGTTTGTGTTAGTGTTATGTTTGCTGTTTCTTTGAAGTTCATATAAAACCAAAAAAGTTTAAATTTCAGCTGAAATTGTGTGTTTTTCAAGAGTTTCCCCATCCCTATCTTCCCCATGTTATACTGCCCTGTTTAGAGCTGTTTCGCTTAGCACTCCTACTGCTTGGAACCTATCTACGGCGTTAAACGAGGTATAGCTGTAATGGTAAAGAGTAAAA
Source organism: Discoglossus pictus (assembly GCA_027410445.1). Taxonomy (NCBI): domain Eukaryota; kingdom Metazoa; phylum Chordata; class Amphibia; order Anura; family Alytidae; genus Discoglossus; species Discoglossus pictus. Next base: position 165,512,071 of record CM050169.1, read on the forward strand.
CTGAGAACAAAAAAGTGGTAACACAAACTAACAAACAATCCATCAACAACTATCAAAGCAGTTACTTTTTTCCAGCTGTTGATCAACTCCATCCTTAGCTTCAGGTTGCTAAAAGAAGCACCAACAAAGTGTAGGTTTCTAAGAGTCTCACTGCTCAAGGTGTTCACAAGCCACACTAAGGCCTACACATAATGAATAGTCACTGCCATGAAACTGCCCTACTAGTTGTCTAGAAAATCACAGGAAGGTGTTTTTTGGAAGACTGGATTTGCTCTGGATGCACTATGTCCAGGAATGGAGATGCAGGTTCAAGATCCAAGCAATGCCTATCTGAAGACCCAACTGAAAATACATATGCATAGTATTATATTGGTATAACATCAGTTTATCAAATAATCTATGTATTGCATTATTTACTCCTTAAAGAAGTTGCTCTGGTGTTTCAATATTTTCGGTCATTGATCCAAGGTCTGTAAATTTAACAAAATACATCAGAATGTACAATCCATTAAAAGGCACCCCATATTGCCAGGAAAATTATTTTTTTGTTAATAAAAAAAAATATTGACAACCAATATTCACAAAAGATTACAATTCATAATATTATTGTAAAGGTCAGTTCCTTCAATGGGAGTCTCAGAGCAACACCAAGATGCTGGTGATTAAGTTGTGGGGATTCCCTATACCGAAAACCGAAAAGGAGTTACTATCTCTAAAAAATGCTTCACATTCAGGTTAGTACAATAAGAAAAGATATGATACACAGTTTGTACTCAGTTCCAGAACAACTTTATTAGGGAAAATATAGGACATTTATAAGCTAAATATACATTATATTTACTCATTCAGCTTTGCCTGCAGAGATACTTGGAGTAAATCCAGGCTCAGAATTTGTTGCTAGTCTGTGATTTGCTGGGAAATAACATGGGAGATTAGTCGCCCCATCCCATTTTAGTGGTGTCTATTATCTACTGAAAGTATCATCTTAAAGGTTGGCCTGTTCAAAGATATCATAGATACTTAACTTTCACTGCTCCCAAATGTCCCATAACACTCACTGTACAGAGCTTATGAAATGCCCTTATCTTCAGGCATGTTCAATCCTAGCTTGGCAAATAGGGTATGGTGGACAGGAATACAGCACATATTCCTCATTGTTCATTTTTTGCCATAAAAAGTAGACAGGCAAAGTATCAGGGACTGCCAATAACAGCAACAACATCCAATTACTGGAAACAAATATGAAGAATCTATGCTTGTAGCAATGGTTTGAAAGCAGCAGGGATTTCCTTGTGAGTCCTCGTAAAGGTTACTTTCCACAGTTCGGTCTAGATGACCCACTGGCTCATTGCTAAATCTTAAGACGGTGTACCATATGTCCTCAAACAAAAAGCCTGAGATGTCTTTGTTGTTTTTGTCATTCAGCCATGTTCGACTCTCAGTGATATGTCTTACTTAAAGCAAAAATTTCAAAATGAATCCTATTTATGTGCAGAATTCTTGTGCATCTTAGTACATTTAACACATTTTCTAAACCTCTACTTTGCACTTTGCTATAATCACCAACATTATTTTAACAGACATGGCATCCAATCCATTTTTGCATTACATTTTGTATTTCAGAAACTTAGAAATCCAGCTCTGTTACTTAATTAATAAACCTTTAAACTGGTAAAGCATAAAAAGGAACTATTATAATTGAGGAATACTTTGCTAGTTTGGGACTCTGTTTTCATGTGTTATAGGTTTGCAACGAAATAATCATCATCACAGGACCTTTAACTTTTATAGGATTTATTACTCATTGTTGTATCATATTGCGTTCAAACCAAGGAACACGAGCAGCAGGGGGCTAATACCACAAACATCATGTTTTTTTGATTCAGTTTCTATTCAGAAACAAAAGAGCAAGACAGTACAATACATAGTTGTGATCATAAAGCAGAGACATTGTATAATAATATAACAATACAGAGGGAACATCTCTTTAATGTTTACGAATTTACGAATAGTCTTGTATAATCTGAGGTATTAAAGTTTTGCCTTTCTTCTTGTGTAAGTTTTTTTTTTAGGGGGATGGGGTTCAGTTGATGGGAAAGGTATTATGCAAGATGATAAAGCCAAGAACCAATCAACAAACAACAAAATTAGAATATCCTAATACATATTTCTCATTAAAAAAACTTGGCAGCTTATTTTTTTTTTTAAAGGAGCAAAGTGGACTTTGTTGACCATTGTATGATGCAAGGTAGAATTTAAGAAATTGTTGTTGCAAATCAACATATTTTAATAAGCTTACCAATATAGTATAAATGGAGGTTATATATTTGTTCATATTTAATAAAATGTAAAGAAAAATACTTTTAGGGCATGTTACCATAGAACAAGTGGACATCAAGAGAATGTTTGTGATAAATAGGAGGACAATATAGCAAATGGAAAACAACATATATTGAATTTATTTAATACATAGTGGCATGATGTCATTACTAGGCAAGCAAATAGTTCAATATATTACTTATCATGCAGGTTTGACTAACAACATAGTCCAGAAAGTATAGGATCTGGCTGAGTGGGCTTTCAACCAATTCCCACCATATTATTAGTGTTATTTACAGTATAGGGATCCAGAAAATATTAAGGTTCACGGGAATCACTTTTCTGTAAAAACAAATCAAGAGACCCTTTTACACTAAGTAGCAGAGGGGCCCTATCCTAATGTGGGTTCCGGTGCCCTGTGCTTTGCCCCTGCTGCACCAGCAGGAGGTCACTGGGTAAAATCACATAAAAGTTCTGGAGCTTATTTTTCACTGTATGATTGCTCGGGCTGGCAAGATCTGTTGCACCCAATGTTGTTTGGAGCAGAGTTACTGGATAAACCATATTGAGTAGGGCATGTGATGCATAGTCCTTTCATGAACCCCTCGGTCCCATGTATTGCCCTTTAGGTTTATGGGCCTCGTGGTCTAAAGGGTCTTTTGTGTTGTTCCCATTGCTCCATTTAGGGTGATCTGGCAAACACTTCTGTGTAATCCACCAATTGGTTGCATCATCTAGAGCTGTGCTCTGGGGATATCGGTACACCGGTAGTGCTCCTAGCATGGGGGTCCATGGTTACAGTAAGAGTCAGCTGCACATGTTTTGTGCAAAATATCTGCTTTTATAAATGCTATCCATGAGTCCACACTTCTCTTTATGATACGTTCAGTAACTTAATGTATAGTTTGTATATGGGAAGCTCTGGAACATTGAGAATACATTTTGCTTAACTATAAGTGGGTTTGCTGTAGTTTGAAAGGCACTTTGTACATTTCTGTGTTTAATGATTCTCACTTTGTAGGCTGCAAACACTCCATATGGACACAGGGCCTCAAAGTGATCCTTGGCTTCTGTTGGTCTGCTTGTGGTACAAATGGCAGTGCAGTGATCAGCACTGCAAATGTAAACAGAGAGTGTATGTCTCAAGGGGGGATGACAAATGTTTAAACAGTAATCTGTAGGAGCTTCACAATGTGTCTGTATTTGCGTTGCTCAATCGTGTCTGACTCTCAGTGACATCATGGACCATAACACACCATACTGATCCAATTGGTATTCATGGCAATGATACTAGAGTGGATTTCCAGTTCCTTCTCCAGTGGGCCACAGCATAGAGCTACTGGTATTCCTAGGTGGTCTCCCATCCAAGTACTGACCAGGCCCAGCCCTGCTTTCACAATCTAGCAACTACCTAAAATAGCCCCTGAACGGAAAGTCCAGAATCTCAGTCTGGCTCAAGCAAACATAATTGTGTACACATTCAAGCAGACAGTTTGAGGTAAAGTGTGTACAAAGAATCCATATATTTGAACTTGCAGCCCCATGCAGGAACTGTTTGTGGTACATGAAATGCAAGCTGTGTGTCTAATCCATTCAGAATACACAAATTATGGATATTAATGCTAAAAGGTGCCAGACTGCATTAATACATTTAACAGATGCTGCAGAACTTGTATAATACAAAGCCTTCTGATGCCTGCCATCATACTGTTACAGATTTCTGGTTTTGACTTTTGCTATGGATACTCCGCACTCTTTAAATTACTAGTCAAGCACCTCAGTCATATCACTGTTTCTGTTTTTATCTGAGCAAGTATTTATCTTCAAGCCATTGTCTAAAGTTTAGTACCTAGGGGACTACATAGATCTCCTAGGTGTGGTTCAAGGAGAGGAACTCATAGTAAGTGAATATTCCACTGCTAACAACATTTGTGACAATCAACTTCTTAAACCAGAGGAACACAATGCTTACATAGTTACATAGTAATTGAGATTGAAAAAAGACTTTTAGCTCATCAAGTTCAACGATTGTTTGGGAAAAAAAGCATACTCACATACCACTTTTTACTCCGAAAATCAGTCATTATACATTGTATAGAGTCCTCTGATAATTTTCTTATTATTAGAGTTGATTTAAACAAAAAACGTGGATCATCAGCAAAACATCCAAAATGGCTGCTACTGGCTCACTGACTGACAGAAATATATCCAAACACAGCTTTTATAATTGCTTAAATAAAGACAATGGTATAGCCCCTCATCCCTTCTAGAAGAATGGGACATCCCATCCACACCTCATTGTTTAGACTAATTAACGATTATTGATATTAGTATACCCAATCAATAAGATGCATGTGCAGGTCATGCACTGAAAGCATGTCCCTAGATTTGCATAACACATTGTCAGATATGACATCCTGATCATCATTGAGCTATGCCCTTGTACTACTGAAATACATATTTTGTTTTTGCTAAAAAGTTGTTTCCTGTCTCAAGAAGAGCTTTATTATGAGAAATAGGGAGCTTGTTTACACTTATAAAATAAAAAAAAAACAATGAATGTATAATTGAAAGCAGAATTAACTGTTTGCATACCTCATGGCCTGGAATGGACTGAGTACTGTTTAAGGGTTAAAGTTCACAAGTCTTACAAAAGTGATGAATGATATTTGTATTATTTCCACAACAATCTCCTCTGATCTGCAATATGCGGTTTAATTGTTATTTTTTTATTGATCCAGAGGAAGGCAAACAGAAAAAAAACCTGCTGTCACCACCTCCTTTGGTAGAGAATTCCACAGATTAACCACCCTTACAGGAAATAACCCTTTTCTTTCTTTAAGGTGAAGTCTTTTTACTTCTAATCTCAAAGGATGTCTCCTTGTCAGTTGAAAACCTCTTGGCACAAAAAGTACACTTAACAAAGCCTTGTATTGACCCTGTATATATTTATATAACGTAATCATATCCCCTCTTAGACACCTTTTTTCTAAATTTAATATGGTAAGTCTTTCTTCATAACTTAGGCCCTCCATTCCCCTTATTCGATTTGTTGCACTTCTCTGTACATTTTCCAGCTCTAAAATGTCCTTATTTTGTAGTGGTGATCAAAATTGTACTCCATATTCCAAATGAGGGCGTACTAGGGATTTGTATAGTGGAAGAATTATATTTGCTTCCCTTGTTTCTATAACCTTTTTTATACATGCTAATATTTTACTTGCCTTTGCAGATGCTGTTTGTCATTGACCACTGCTACCTAGGTGGTTGTCCCAAATCCCTTTCAATATCTGATACCCCACAATTTGCTCCATTACAAAATTTTCCTTCCCAGATGCATAACTTTACATTTATTCGTATAAAATCTCATCTGCCATTTGGTCGCGCATTTCTCTAATTTATGTAAATCCCTTTGGAGGTAAAGTACATAATTATCTGATTTAATTGCCTTGCACAACTTAGTGTCATCAGCAAAAATGGAGACAATACTTTCCAATCCTACTTATAAGTCATTAATAAATATGTTAAAAAGGAGAGGACCTAATACTTAACCCTGAGGAACCCCACTTACCACATTAGTCCAATCTGAGTATGTTCCATTTACCACAACCCTTTACTTCCTGTCTTTTAGTCAGCTCTCAATCCATAAGCAAATATTTACTGCAATTCCTGTATCCCACAGTTTGCTCAATAGTCTCCCATGTGGCACTGTATCAAAAGCCTTTGCAAAATCCAAAAAGACTACATCAACTGAGTTGCCTTGATCCAAGTTCCTACTAACCTCTTCATAGAAACTAAGGTTTGTTTGACATGACCTATCCCTCATAAATCTGTTTTTACTCCTACTTATAATCTTGTTTAGATAAACATATTCTTGTATTCTATCTCTTATTAACCCTTCTAAAAGCTTACCCACTACAGAAGTGAGGCTTACTGGTCTATAATTTCCTGGATTTGCTCTTGCTCCTTTCATAAATATAGGTATCACCTCTGCTTTTCTCCAGTCATCTGGTAGAGACCCTGTGTTGAGTGAATCTTGAAAAATTAGATATAATGGTTTGGCTATTACAGAACCCAGGTCTCTCGGTACCCTTGGATGTATTCCATCAGGACCTAGGGCTTTATTAACATTTATTTTTTCCAACCTCTTTTGGATTTCTTCCTGCGTTAACTAATTATTTGGTGAAGGTAGTGTAGCCCCATTATGTTGTGGTGTCTCAACCGCTGGTACCTCCCTTGTGTATACAGAAGAAAAGAACCTATTTAGCTCATCTGCCTTTTCCTGGTCACAATTTGGCCTGTTTCACATTGTAATGTTCCTATAGCTTCCTTCCTGGCCTTCTTTCCATTATTATATTTAAAAACTATTTTAGGGTTAGTCTTAAGCTCTTTTGCAACTAGCTTTTCATTTTCTATTTTAGCCAGTCTAATAGCTCTTTTGCAAGCCTTGTTGATTTCCTTGTACACACGTAAAGCAGTCTCTGTCCCCTCTTGTTTGTAAAATTTAAATGCCTGTTCTTTACTCCTCATCTTCATTTTTTAAGCCATTGTAAAGCCATGTGGGTTGTGATTTACTCCTTCTACTTGGTATATGGTGAGAAGTATGTATATTTAATAAGGATTTGTACGTTGTCCATTTATGTTCATTATTTTTACTTGTCAGTTCTCTATCCTAGTCTATACTTTGTATTGCTGCCCTTAGACCTGCCCTTTTAAATTTGAGAGTTTTCGTTGGCCCCTTACAGTTTTGTTTTTTTAATTGTATCTCAAATGAGACTGTGTTGTGATCACTGTTTCCCAAAGGTTGCCCTACTACAACATTTGATACTATATCAATATTATTTGCGAGGACTAAATCCAAGATAGCCTCATTTCTAGTAGGTTCTTGTAAACCTGGGCCAGATAATGATCTCTGAGTGTACCCAAGAAACTGCTCCCCTTAGTTGAACTGCTGGTCTCATTCAACCAGTTTATTTCAGGGTAATTAAAATCTCCCATTATTAGAACTTGCCCATGCTTAGCTGCATTTCCAATCTGCAACAATAATTGTTTTTCCTCACTTTTCAGTTATATTTGGGGGTTTATAGCATACTCCTACTAATATTCTTTTGGGATTTGCTCCTCCACTATTAAACTCTACCCACAAACATTCAATATTATCACTAGGTCCACCATAAATATCTTCTCTGACTATAGGCTTAAATTCAGGCTTAACATACAGACAAATCGCACTTCCTCTTTTACCATTGCCCCTATCTTTCCTAGATAGGTTATAACCTTCCAGATTAACAGTCCAGTAATGAGATTCATCCCACCATGTTTCAGTAATGCCTATTAAATCCCATTTCTCATTAACGGCTAATAATTCTAACTCTCCCATTTTTCCTGGCAAGCTTCTGGCATTAGCGAGCATACACTTTATGTTATGAGTCTGTAGTTCTGAAGTGCCTGCCACTGTACTTGAGTTACTTAACTATACCTCTGTATTGACTATACTAACCATCCCCCATCTCCTCTCCCTTGACTAGTTAATTTGTTTCTTACCCTCTCTACACTTTCTACCCCATTACTTCTATCTAGTCCCTCCCCTCACCTACTAGTTTAAAAACTCCATCCTTTCCCCTAGCACAGCAGCTCCCCATCATTAAGGTGCAATACATCCCTGCTATAGAGATTGTACCAAAGTGAGAAGTCAGTCCAGTGCTCTAAAAACCCAAACCCCTCCTTAATTCACTACTTTTTTAGCCACTCATTAACCTCCCTAAGCGCCTTCTGTCTCCCTGGACTAGCACGTGGCACTGGTAGTATCTCAGAAAATACTACCTTGGGGGTCCTTGCCTTCAGCTTATTACCTAGTTCTCTAAAATCATTCTTTAGGACTCTCTACCCTCCACTAACTTTGTCATTGGTACCAATATGTACCAAGACCGCCAGTTCATTTCCAGCTCCTCCCAATAATTTATCTACCCGATCCACAACATGCCGAACCCAAGCACCAGGAGACAGCAAACTGTTTGATTGCTTGGATCCTGCCTACCTTCCTAATAATAGAGTCCCCTACCACCAAAACCTTTCTCTTGATCTGCCCATGCTGCCCTCCCTCTCCTCCAGTAGAACTGTTCTCCCAGCTGTTAGAGGGAACAGCTCTACCTGGCATTGCAATTCCTGAATGGACATCCCCAACAGTTTCACTCAATCTGGCAAATCTGTTGGTGTTTGCCAACTCAGAACTAGCCTGTCTCCTCCTGTTGCCCCTGCTTGTAACTATAACCCAGCTGTAACCCAGGTACAATGGTGATCACTTGCTGGGATTCCTTGCTTTCAACATCTGATTTTGTTTATTTGGAAATAGTATTTATATATGCCTAAACTTTTTTTGTTTTGAAAAAGTAAACAGAACTTCTGATGAAATTAAATAAATAATCACTGACACACTTTGTGCTACATTTACATTGTTGTAAACAAAACTATAAAAAATGTTTTTCCCTAACTTAAGCAATGGTTTCCCTTAAAAGTGTATAGCCAGAAACAAACAATATAATTTGAAAGGTCCAACAACATATCAGTGGTCTGGTTACCTCACAGAAAAATTACTGATACAGATACGGGTGAAAAAGGTGCAGCAGAAAAGGTGTCCATGGGTCCCGGTGCAAAATAACTTGGAGGCATCCATTAATTAATATATATATATATATATATATATATATATATATATATATATATATATATATATATATATATATATATATATATATATTGTAACAAGGTACCCTTTGATGGACTGTAAATGGTAGAGACTTCTGGGCTCTTTTTATATATTTTATTGAGTAGTTACAAAAACACAAATTAAATAGCTTATAGTCAGAAAAATAAACATCTACGTAAACGGGCTTACTTATACTCTGGAACACCCTGACTATAACCTGAGTAGCTTTTCTACTACAGGTTAAATTATAATTCATAAAGAAAACAAACAGTTTCTTGTAGTGCCACCTTGTGGCCAGGATACAAACAGTCCCTTATAGCGCCAGCTTGTGGCCCGGATACAGATAGTCTCTTATATTGTGCCAGCCTGTGGCCTTTCCACGTCTTCACTTAAATAACCTTGGATGAAGCATAGGGCCCGCCCTTCTCTCCCATATGCTTCACCCCAGGGACCCTTTGATATTGCAATACGAACACTGCAATTTATCAGGACAAGCACTGAGCCTCTTCCCTGGGGTATAATAATTTAAGTAAAAGGTTTCTGACCTTATGGTAAATGGAGTGTCCGTCTCCTCACTAGCTTCAGTCTGCCATGCAGCTTTCTCCAGTCAGGTAACTCAGCAGTGTCCCACAGGTACTTAATAAAGATTTCTTTGCAGATCCAGCAAGACCTTTTACTTGCAGCTCCAGAAAAACAGCACTCCAGCATTCAGTATTGCAGCTTCTCAAAAACAGCTCTCTCTGCTCAAGGTTTCTTCCAGGCTCCCTGTCTCCTGTGAACTTAGCTAGCCCCCTCTCTGCTCACACAGCAGCCTTTTAAATCCTCCTGACTTAGATTAGGTGTACTGGCTTGATTAGGCCGCAGCTCACACGCTCCCCTTCTGTTCAAGCATGGATGTACAGCCCTACTCATTCTTCTGCTTATGTAGATCCCTTGCTGGATTCTAGTGCAGGTTATCTGTCCTTGCTGGACACCGTTACATATCCTTCCCCTCAGCTCAACAACACCATGTAGTTGAGCTACATGCGCCGAGAGGAGGTGGACCCTAGATAGGGCATCCGCATTACCGTGTTTCTTTCCGGCTCGATGTTCCACTGTAAATCTGAATCGTTGTAATGAAAGAAACCATCTAGTCACTCTGCTTTTTTTCTCTATGTTAAGATGGGGCATGGTCCGTAACCAGCTTGAATGATCTACCCAGCAGAAAATACCTCAGAGCCTCGCAAGCCCACTTGATAGCCAGGCATTCTTTTTTGACCACTGAATATCTCTGTTCTCTGGGTGACAGTTTCCTGCTGAGGTATTGCACCGGATGTTCCTCTGCCTCTTTCTCTTGCGATAGTACAGCCCCTAATCCAATCGCAGAAGCATCCGTCTGAAGGATAAAACGTTTTTGGAAATTCGGAGCCACCAATACCGGTTCCTGACACAAGACTACTTTTAGGTCTTCAAATGCCTTTTCTGCTTCCGGATTCCATTTTACCGTATCTGGGTCTCTTTGTTTGGTTAAATCAGTTAAAGGAGCCGCAATGGTGGCAAAACTGTGTATAAACCTTCGGTAGTACCCAACTACCCAAGAAAGGCACGCACCTGTCTCTTCTTTAAAGGTCGTGGCCATTCTCTTATAGCATCCACTTTATTTAACTGAGGTTTGATCAGTCCTCTTCCCACCGTATATCCAAGATATTTAATCTCTTCCAGCCCAAGTTCACATTTTGCCGGATTTGCTGTTAGACCCGCTCTTCTCAGGGACTCCAAGACCTTTTCCACTTTATTTAAGTGAGAATCCCAATCCGTGGTATGAAGTACAATATCGTCCAAATAAGCAGTTGCATATTCGGAATGTGGTCTTAAAAGTTTGTCCATGAGTCGTTGAAATGTAGCCGGAGCTCCATGCAGACCGAAAGTTAGAACTTTATACTGGAACAGACCATTAGGAGTACAAAAAGCTGTTTTTTCTCTTGCTGATCTTGTCAGAGGGACCTGCCAATATCCTTTTGTCAGATCTAATGTAGACATAAATCTTGCAGTTCCTAGTCTATCAATTAATTCATCCACTCTGGGAATAGGATAGGCATCAAATTGGGACATTTCATTCCACTTTCGGAAGTCGCTGCAAAAACGAATTGTCCCATCAGGTTTAGGAATTAAGACAATTGGGCTACACCATTCACTGCTAGACTCTTCAATAACCCCTAAGTCAAGCATTTTTTTTACTTCTGTTTTTACTTCCTCCCTCTTGGCCTTTGGAATCCGGTTCGGTCTGTTTCTTATAATTACTCCAGGCTTAGTGATAATATCATGGTAAATCGCCTTTGTGTGGCCTGTATTTTCAGAAAATAAATCTGTATTTCGCAGAATCATTTTCCTTACTTCCTCCTTTTGCTGTGGTGACAATTCAGTCGAGATGTATACTTTGGGAAGTGTTACTTCCATTGGGTACACCTGGTGTACTACTGCTACCTCAGCTTCTTTTTCACGCCAAACTTTTAATAAATTCACATGATAAATCTGCTCCTTTTTTCGTTTATCCGGCTGTTTGATTTTATAATTTACTTCACCTACAGCTTCTATGATTTCATATGGTCCTTGCCATTTAGCCAGGAGCTTACTTTCAGCCATTGGAACCATAATCCTATCGCCAGGTTGGAATTTCCTGACCTGGGCATCTCGATTGTAATAAGTTTTCTGGTGTTGCTGTGCTTGTTCCATATGTGCTTTAACGAGTGGGGCGATCTGAGAGATTCTATTTCTCAGGGTCTGCACATACTCCACAATATTTTTTCCTTAGACTTTTTGGTCTTCCCAGGTTTCTCGTAGAATATTGAGTATTCCCCTTGGATGACGTCCATATAAAAGCTTAAATGGGGAAAACCCTGTAGAGGCCTGGGGTACTTCTCGTACTGCAAATAACAAAAACAGCAATAAAAGGTCCCAGTTTTTTCCATCTTTGTCCACCACTTTTCGCATCATTCTTTTAAGCGTTCTATTAAATCTTTCCACCAATCCATCGGTCTGAGGGTGATATATTGATGTTCTTAATGCTTTTACTTGTAATTGTTGGCACAGGTCCTTCATCGGTCTTGAAACAAACGGTGTTCCTTGATCCGTTAATATCTCTTTTGGTATTCAAACTCTTGAGAAAAGAAGTAGCATTTCTTTTGCGATACTCTTAGAGTTAGCGGATCTTAGTGGCACGGCTTCAGGGTATCTTGTAGCGTAGTCCAATATAACTTAAATGTACTGATGTCCTCGAGCTGTTCTTTCCAGTGGTCCTACGAGGTCCATCGCTATTCTCTCAAACGGTTCGTCTTTAATCGGAAGCGGTATCAAAGGAGCTTTTAACTGAGGATTTGGACTTGCTAGCTGGCATTCTGGGCAAGACAGACAATACCGGCGCACTTCTTCGTATACTCCAGGCCAGTAGAATCTCTTCATTACCCGGTTTAAAGTTTTCTCCACTCCCAGATGTGCTCCAAAAAGATGACTGTGAGCCATTTCTAATACTTTTTTTCTGTAGCCTTGAGGTACCAGTAATTGCTCTGTAACGTCTTCTCCTATTTTGACCACACGATATAGAAGATCTATTTTCAACACAAAGTGGGGACCTTGGAGATTTTCTCGTCCCTGTACTATTTCACTGTTTACCTTGACCACTTCTCTTCTGATATTTTGTAGGAGAGGATCATTTGCTTGGTCTCTCCCAAAATGTTTTTCTTCCTGGAGTACGTTCTGTTCTTCTTCTCTCTCTGTTTGCTCTAGAGGGGTCATCTCTGCATCAGAAGAAGATTCTTCTAAATTTGCTGTCTCCTCAGGTATGGTCTGTGAAGCTACCAGAGCTTCTTCTCTGACTAGTTTCTTTTTTTATTTCTGTTCCCCTTTTTTTCTCTTTTCGTCTTTGTTTTCGAGATTTCTGAACTTTTTCCCGGCTGGAGAATAGTTTGTTATCCTCAAACGGGAAGATATCCAATATAGATTCAGGACTCGTTCTCTGGCTTTCTGTATAGAGCAGTTTCTCAAAATGTGGGAAGTTCCTAACCAAAACCGCTGCATATGGTAGATAGGGTACTACCGGGGATGTTACTAGGGCTTTTAAGCCCTTGACCTCAATCCATGGGGTTTTTGTTGGGTAGTTCATTACTGTCCCATGAACACAGGTAATGCCAATGCTTTTTCCTAATCTCCTATTATCTGGGGCTACTGCTCTTCGGGATAACAGGGTAACTGCGCTACCGGAATCAATCAGCCCCTTTCCTTTCTGACCATTTATCATTACCTCTGTGACAAATGGATGTTCCATAAACATCTCGAGGTTCTCTTCTATAGTTTCCTGTGGCCTCTTCGGTAGGCCGATTTTTTATGTATAATCCACGTTTCCAGGTTTTTGATCTCTCCATAGATGAGTCTGCTGAGATGCTTTTTACAGCTTGATGGCGCTCCACTTGGGCCACTAATTCATGCAGAGACTGTGATTCGTATTGTCCTACCCACTCTCTCATACCTGGAGGCAATCTTCTCCAGTAGTAGTCCAGGACTATTTTCTCCACAATTATCTCTGGGGAGTTACTCTCTGGGCATAGCCATTTGCGTGTGAGATGCAGGAGATCAAATATTTGGGCTCTTGGTGGTTGGTCCCCGCGGTATTTCCATGTATGGAACCTTTGGGCCCGGACAGCTGGGTTTACCCCTATCCTGGCTAAAATCTCTGCCTTTAAATATTTATAATCCGCCGCTTGTTCTGCTGGTAGATCATAATAAGCTCTTTGCGCTACTCCTATCAGAAATGGGGCCAGTATTCCTGCCCACTGAGTTTGTGGCCAGGCTTCCTGCATTGCAGTCCTTTCAAAGGCCAGCATGTAGGTTTCCACATCATCTTCTTTACTCATTTTATGTATGTGGTGACTTGCTTGCAGTCCCATCACTGGTTCTCTTGTTCCTGCAGTAGCAAGTTGTTCGGATTGATGTAATATCTCTTGTAAATTGGCTTGACTTTGTGTCATCTGATTTGCAAGCAATCTGTTAAATTCCTGCTGTTGTCTGTTTGATTCCTGTTGTTGTCTGCTTATTTCCTGCTGTGCTGTGGTTGCTTGCAGTAAGGCCTTTATTACCTCTTCCATTTTTACTGTGGGTGGTCTTTTGGTACAAAGACCCGGATCCCACTCCTAACAACAGTGTAACAAGGTACCCTTTGATGGACTGTAAATGGTAGAGACTTCTGGGCTCTTTTTATATATTTTATTGAGTAGTTACAAAAACACAAATTAAATAGCTTATAGTCAGAAAAATAAACATCTACGTAAACGGGCTTACTTATACTCTGGAACACCCTGACTATAACCTGAGTAGCTTTTCTACTACAGGTTAAATTATAATTCATAAAGAAAACAGTCTCTTGTAGTGCCACCTTGTGGCCAGGATACAAACAGTCCCTTATAGCGCCAGCTTGTGGCCCGGATACAGATAGTCTCTTATATAGTGCCAGCCTGTGGCCTTTCCACGTCTTCACTTAAATAACCTTGGATGAAGCATAGGGCCCGCCCTTCTCTCCCATATGCTTCACCCCAGGGACCCGTTGATATTGCAATAGGAACACTGCAATTTAACAGGACAAGCACCGAGCCTCTTCCCTGGGGTATAATAATTGAAGTAAAAGGTTTCTGACCTTATGGTAAATGGAGTGTCCGTCTCCTCACTAGCTTCAGTCTGCCATGCAGCTTTCTCCAGTTAGGTAACTCAGCAGTGTCCAACAGGTACTTAATAAGGATTTCTTTGCAGATCCAGCAAGACCTTTTACTTGCAGCTCCAGAAAAACAGCACTCCAGCATTCAGTATTGCAGCTTCTCAAAAACAGCTCTCTCTGCTCAAGGTTTCTTCCAGGCTTCTTATCTCCTGTGAACTTAGCTAGCCCCCTCTCTGCTCACACCACAGCCTTTTAAATCCTCCTGACTTAGATCAGGTGTACTGGCTTGATTAGGCCGCAGCTCATACGCTCCCCTTCTGTTCAAGCATGGATGTACAGCCCTACTCATTCTTCTGCTTATGTAGATCCCTTGCTGGATTCTAGTGCAGGTTATCTGTCCTTGCTGGACACCGTTACAATATATATAAATGGATTGGTATCCATGGGGGCCAATAAAAAAAGTCAACAAATAAAACTAATTTTCTACCCCTCTCCTCTACCAATAGAACGAGTTTTAGTACCTACTGTGAAATGGCAGGTAACAGCACTGTCGCCTGTCAAGTAAGAGGGGGGAAACCTTGGTCTAACCAGGGCCTGAGCATCCTAAATGCCTGGGACTTAGAGGAGCATCCTGCAGCACTCCCCCATCATAGCACTGAGCACAGCCTTTTTAAGCATTTTGGGCCCCCAGCCAAGACCTTTTGATTCGTGGGGGGTCCCATATTTTTGTATCTTTCCCCCAGCCATCAGGTGTCACGTGCACCCCAATACTTAGACAGAGGGTTAGGCCAGAGCTTTCTCTCTGGCCTCACCTTAAGATAGATATGGTATGTGGCAGATACCCTAACTAGCACACTTTTTATTTTTGGCACTTGACCACAGCACTATTTTTAGGATACGAGCACTTTTTTATGATTTGGATACTTTTGCACTTCACACCAGTGGAGACGAGGGGTCTCACTAGCCCCTGATGGCATGGCCTTTTGGCTAGGGACCATTTGGAGGGAACTGAATGGAGTTGTCCCCCGTACAAAAATCCAGTCTGGCTGAAAGATGGTGGGAAGACCCTTCCCCGTTCCTAGGGTGGGAAGGAGTATAAAATCTTCTTGGTTCCCTGAACCTTATGGCCAAGCCCAGAAGATCAAAGGGGTCCTCCAGTTGGGGGGACCTGGAGCACATGCGACTCTGAAGTACGGTATGATTGAGGCACTCACATGTGCACTCCCTCGGCATTCAGTAACAATATATTCAATATTATGTTCTAATTTACTATTTTGTCCTTGGATTGTTTGACTCTTCTTTATTTTATGGGTTATGTGTTTCAAGGCCATTATAGTCCAAAAGTGTGATCATGCATTAAAAAAAATCCTCTTTTCAACATTACAATAGTTTCTTGTATTAAGACAATGAGGGGTGCATAGAATAGACAATTTGCATTATAGTGAAAGTGTGATTGTTTTCTACTCTGTCCTAATGTGAACACGGAATGTAAACACGTTAAGATAACAGACATAAGAGTCTCTCCATGAGCCCTTGTTTACACTTCCTCTCATGTTTATTTCAATTCATTACTAAGAAGGATCAAACTCATTGTTTATTGTCTCTTCAACATATTTTACATGAAAAAAATGTAATGTATCATATATATAGTTGTGAATAGTAGTAGTAATGGTAGTTACGAATTGTCGGTCACACCATGTCAAAAGTTACAGGCTTGCCAAAGGCGCTCATTGCGAGGCCTGCGCGACTTTGAAATGACGGGGTGCAATGAGCGCCAAAGGCGCTCATTGCAGGCCTTGCGATGAGCGTCAAAGGTGCTCATCGCAAGGCCTTGAAGACTTTGAAAAGGCTGGCAAGGAGCACCGAAGGCGCTCATTGCCAGGCCCACGATGAGCGCTGAAGGCCGTTGGCACGTAACTCAGAAGCCATCGGAAGACCACCAAAGACACCAATTTATTTAAAAATTAACTTATAACCTCACACACAGCACAGGGGGTTGAGTGGGGTTGCAAGCTAATTTGAGGTTTAATTGACGTTTTTGTTTTGAAAAAGGCTCAAAAGGAGGCCGAAGGCCGTAAGACTTAGCCGCTCATCATAAGGACCGCAAGACTTTGAAAAAAAAAAACGACGCTCAGTACGAGGCGCGCAAGACTTGAGCAGGGAGAGAGAGGAGAAAGACGCAGGGGAGGGAGAGGGTGGAAAGAGACACAGGGGTGAGAGAGGGGGAAAAGAGACACGGGAGGGAAATAAGGGGGAAACAGACACAGGGCTCAGAGAGTGGGGAGAGGCTTGCAATGGGTGCTGAAGGTGCTCATTGCGGACCTTGCAATGAGCGCCAAAGGCACGAAAGTGGAGGGTTGGACGACGCTTGCAATGGCCAAAGGCCCGTAAAGTAGACGGTGAGAGAGGCTCGCAATGAGAGCTGAAGGCGTTCGTCGCGAGGCCCGCAAGTCGGAGGGGGGAGAGCCTTGCATTGTGTGGCAAACAGCATTGCCAGCCGTCAAATTGTATTGCTGTCATTTTTGATGGGCAAGTCGCTAGTATAAACATAATCAATTAAATGCACATATGGGACTGGGGCTGCAGTGGCCATTTATGGAAACTGATTTGGACTGTGTTCCAGATAAATATCTAGTGACTTTAATAACTCCCTGGTGAGCATCAAAGACTCCAAATTAGGTCAGGGCTGGGACTTTCACACCTCAGGAGATGAAAGGTGTTACGATCTGCTTCTTCAGTCGGGCTTGATAAGGCCCAGCAGACCTTTTGAGCCCTTCACCAAGACAGCTGATGTCTCTTTAAAATACCCTTACTCAGATGCAGCATTTAGAAATAGTATGCACTCAGGCTCAGCATTATAAAACTCAGGAACTGCTTTAATTGTTGTTGTAATTCATAAGTCCAATTGATGTATATTTAAACTTGAGCTGACAACACTCTGCCACAGTCTGTGTATTTTCTGGACTTTGTATAAATTACCAATAACAAGGCGGGGGAGGAAATAGACACACATGGGAGGGAAGGGTGGAAGAGACCCACAGGGGAGGGAAAGAAACACATGGGAGGGAAGGGGGAAGAAAGAGGCACACAGGGGAGGGAAGGGAAGGAAGGAGACACACAGGGGAGGGAAGGGGGGAAGAGACACACAGAAGAGGGAAGGGAGAATAGACACATACAGGGATGGAAGGGGGAGGAAAGAGACACACAGGGGAAGGGAGGGAATGGGGGGAAAGAGACACACAGGGAAGGGAATTAAAGAGACACACAGGGGAGGGAACGGGGAAAAGAGACACATGGGATGTGGGGACAGAGGCACAGGGGAGGGAAGGGGGTCAGAGACACACAGGGGAGGGAGGGAAGGGGGGGAAAGAGACACACAGGGGAGGGAAGGGGGGAAGAGACCCACAGGCGATGGAAGGCGAGAAGAGACACACAGGGGAGGGAAGGGGGAGGAAATAGACACACATGGGAGGGAAGGGTGGAAGAGACACACAGGGGAGGGAAAGAGACACATGGGAGGGAAGGGGGAGGAAAGAGGCACACAGGGGAGGGAAGGGAAGGAAGGAGACACACAGGGGAGGGAAGGGGGTAGGAGACACACAGAGGAGGGAAGGGAGAATAGACACATACAGGGATGGAAGGGGGAGGAAAGAGACACACAGGGGAAGGGAGGGAATGGGGGGAAAGATACACACAGGGAAGGGAATTAAAGAGACACACAGGGGAGGGAACGGGGAAAAGAGACACATGGGATGTGGGGAAAGAGGCACAGGGGAGGGAAGGGGAGAAAGAGACACTGGGGAGGGAAGGGAAAAGAGACACTGGGGATGGGAGGGATGGGGGGAAAGATACACACAGGAAGGGGGGAAGAAACACACAGGAGAGGGAAAGAGACAATGGGCAGGGGGGGAAGACACACGGGAGGGAAGGGGGGAAAGATTCACATGGGGAAGACACACAGGGGAGGGAAAGACACACAGGGGAAGGAAGAAGGAAAGAGATACTGGGGGAAAAGAGACACTGGGGAGGAAAGGGGGGGGAAGAGACACAAGTGAGGGGAGGGAGGGAAGGCGGGAAAGAGACACTGGGGAGGAAAGAGACACTGAGGAGGAAAGAGACACTGGGCAGGGGGGGAAGAGACACTGGGGGCAAGGTTGTGAAAGAGACACTGGGGAGGAAAGGGGGAAGAGGCGCTGGGGAGGGGGGAAGAGACACTGGGGAGAGAAGAGGAGAAAGAGACACTGGGGGGGAAGACACTGCGGGGGAAGGGGAGGAAAGAGACACTGGGGAGGGAAGGAGACACTGGGGAGGCGGAAAAATAGACACATGGGAAAGAGACACTGTGGAGGGAAAGGTGGAAAGAGACACTGGGGAGGGACGGGGAGGGGGGAAAGAGACACTGGGGAGCAAAAGGGGGGAAAGAGACACAGGGGAGGGAAATGGGGGGGAAAGAGACTCAGGGGAGGGGGAGGGAAGACGCAAAAAATGATACCATAATTTTTGTCTGGGAAATTACTAGTATATACAGTGCCTTGCAAAAGTATTCACCCCCCTTGACTTTTTACCTATTTTGTTATATTACAGCTTTAAGTTCAATGTTTTATTAATCTGAATTTTATATGATGGATCAGAACACAATAGTCTAAGTTGGTGAAGTGAAATGAGAAAAATATAGATAGATATCACATGATCTGTCATTACATATACACACCTTTTTTTGAAAGGCCCCAGAGGCTGCAACCCCTAAGCAAAAAGCACCACTAACCAAACACTGCCACGAAGACCAAGGAACTCTCCAAACAAGTAAGGGACAATGTTATTGAGAAGTGCAAGTCAGGTTTAGGTTATAAAAAAATATCCAAATCTTTGATGATCCCCATGAGCACCAACAAATCTATCATAACCAAATGGAAAGAACATGGCACAACAGCAAACCTGCCAAGAGAAGGCCGCCCACCAAAACTCACGGACCGGGCAAGGAGGGCATTAAACAGAGAGGCAGCACCGAGACCTAAGGTAACCCTGGAGGAGCTGCAGAGACTGGAGTATCTGTACATAGGACGACAATAAGCCGTACGCTCCATAGAGTTAAGCTTTATGGCAGAGTGGTCAGAAGAAAGCCATTACTTTCAGCAAAAAACTAAATGGCACGTTTTGAGTTTGCGAAAAGGCATGTGGGAGACTCCCAAAATGTATGGAGGAAGGTGCTCTGGTCTGATGAGACTAAAATTTAACTTTTCGGTCATCAAAGAAAACACTATGTCTGACGCAAACCCAACACATCACATCACCCAAAGAACACCATGCCCACAGTGAATCATGGTGGCGGCAGCATCATGCTGTGGGGATATTTTTCAGCAGCCGGGACTGGGAAACTGGTCAGTGTTGAGGGAAAGATGGATGGTGCTGAATACAGGGATATTCTTGAGCAAAACCTGTACCACTCTGTGCGTGATTTGAGGCTACGATGGAGGTTCACCTTCCAGCAGGACAATGACCCCAAACACACTGCTAAAGCAACACTTGAGTGGTTTAAGGGGAAACATGTAAATGTGTTGGAGTGGCCTAGTCAAAGCCCAGACCTCAATCCAATAGAAAATCTGTGGTCAGACTTAAAGATTGCTGTTCACAAGCGCAAACCATCCAACTTGAAGGAGCTGGAGCAGTTTTGCAAGGAGGAATGGGCAAAAATCCCAGTGGTAAGATGTGGCACGCTCATAGAGTCTTATCCAAAGCAACTTGGAGCTGTGATTGCTGCAAAAGGTGGCTCTACAAAGTATTGACTTTAGGGGGGTGAATAGTTATGTACATTGACTTTTTCTATTATTTTGTCCTATTTGTTGTTTGCTTCACAATAAAAAAGAAAAAAAACATCTTCAAAGTTGTGGGCATGTTCTGTAAATTAAATGTTGCAAATTCTCAAACAATCCATGTTAATTCCAGGTTGTGAAGCAACAAAATACGAAAACTGTTGTAATTCCTACACCGTTCACCTGATTTGGATGTAAATACCCTCAAATTAAAGCTGAAAGTCTGCAGTTACAGTACATCTTGTTCGTTTCATTTTAAATCCATTGTGGTGGTGTATGGAGCCAAAAAGTTTAGAATTGTGTCGATGTCCCAATATTTATGGACCTGACTGTACATATACTGAATATATATACTGAAAAAGGTCGTTGAGACAGCCTGCTGCACCCTGAAAATGTACTGCCTTAGGCCTGGGCCTTGTTGGACTATGCAGGGATCTATCCCGTTTTAAATTTGCCACCACTGGCAGCTGCAGTGAAGTGGCCGCTAGATGTCGCTGCAGATATTTTGCAGCGCTGACAATATTTCACACAAGTTGTAACCTTAGAAGGTTACCCTAACCCTTAAACTAACCCCAAAATGCTCCAAAAACCTTAAAGTTTACCTAACCCTCACTCTATGGTATGGGCACTGAATATCGGCAGCACCGTCTATCGATTGGGGAATGGCACTGCTGCGGCCACTGCTGGCAAATCTTTAGAAAATTTAAAAAGGGAAAGGACCCTAAGCAGAAACACACCCCTGATAATTTTTGTTATTTTATCTTGTGTTCCTTTGCTGTTTTCTGTGAATATATATTACATGGAAATTGGCCGGGGAGTAAAACTGTAAGGCTGGCAATGCTGTTTGCCACACAATGCGAGGCTATGGAGTACCTTTGGCGCTTATCGCAAGCCTCTCCCCCCCCCCCCCCCTGTGTAGTTTAGGGGCCTTGCAATGAGTGTTATTGCCTTGGGTTAAGTGTTACTGGCATGTGTTAAGTGTTACTGGCTTCAAGCTCTTTTTCATCCTGTTTACATTTTTCGGCCTCCATTTTTTATTTTGCTTAGGCGATTTTCAATTGTGAAAAAATGGCAAATATGCCTCAAATTAACTTGCAACCTCACTCGCAGGCTCCATGCCTCTCCCCCTGTATGTGAGTGTGTACGTTAATTTGAGGCACAATTGTGTTTTTTTGGTGGTCTTTCCAGTTGTGTGGTTCGGGCGTGTTACGTGCTTCGGTCCCACGTCCTACGGGGCTAGCGATTTCTTTTATCTGGGTGACTAATGTTATTGTCTCAGGTAGGCTAATGTCTATCAGTTTACCTCTCAGTGTCCCATTACCTTGTGCCGAGTCTCTGGCATAGCCTTTTTAAGGAATAATCGAAAAAGAGCTTTATTAAGACAGTAGGCAATTTATAGACCCCATCACCAATTTTTATTTGAAGATCTTTTACCAAATTTTAAATGATGCAGTGTTAACTTTTAACATTATATTGAGCTTAAAGAGAAAAGTAGGACTTACTCTCTAAATGCTTATGTACTCTCTTCACTTCAATAAAAAATGTCAGCGTTTTCCTTTGGGGTTAGTATGTGTGCAGAAACCAACTGAAAGGGCTTAATTTCTTTTGTTGCAGCAACTAAATTGAAAATAGCCAAAATGTTTTTTTTTTATGTAAAAGAAAAAAAATAATACAGCGTCTAATATATTGCATTTTATATAAAATGATGCTGTGTTGGAACCTGACATTTTGTTTTTTGCTGATCAACTCCCCAAAGTGGGATGAGACTGTAAGGATTTCAGTGCATTCAATACAACTAATGGAAAGTGTATTAGGTTACATGCACACAATCCTCTATAAAAAAAAATAGACTGAATCAGGTAAGGAAAAGAAAAAGATTATAAATATATAAATATAATTATATACATATTACTTTAAAAGGATTTTGGCCGTTACTGAGAGTGTGAGAGAACGTGTAGAGCACATGTTCATTTTTGAAGAGGCAAAAAATGCAGGTGGCAGTGAGAGAAAGCAGCTAGTGCATCATCTGGTTAGGTTAGCTTTTAGGCTTAGATTTTAGGGTTTGGCTTAGGTTTTAGAGGTACATGTTAGGGTTAGGTTCTAGGGTTGGGCTTAGGTTTTAGAGTTAGATGTTAGGCGTACATGTTATTGTTAGGTTTTGGGTTTAAGTTAGGGGTATAAGTTAGGGTTAGGTTTTGGATTAGGGGTACATGTTAGGGTTAGGTTCTAGGGTTGGGCTTAGGTTTTCGAGTTAGATGTTAGGCGTACATGTTATTGTTAGGATTTGGGTTAGGTTTTAGGGGTACATGTTAGGGTTAGGTTCTAGGGTTGGGCTTAGGTTTTCGAGTTAGATGTTAGGCGTACATGTTATTGTTAGGATTTGGGTTAGGTTTTAGGGGTACATGTTAGGGTTAGGTTCTAGGGTTGGGCTTAGGTTTTCGAGTTAGATGTTAGGCGTACATGTTATTGTTAGGTTTTAGGGTTTGGGTTAGGTGTACATGTTAGGGTTAGGTTTTAGGGTTGGGGTTAGGTTTGTTTTTATTTTTTCATGTACAGTAGCAGCAGTGTCCGCGTTGCTGATGTGTGCTGGAGTGCACAGGACGGTGCGGCAGCCTGCTGGCAATCGTAACGCTGGAGTGACAGGCACAGCATGGCGATCAAGAAACAGGAAAGATCCGTCTTTTAAGTATTCACATCTCTAAAATCAATACACATTTTTAGTCTGTATTGCATAGCTTATGTCCCTCTATGGTATGATGGATGCCATCCCTCCAACTTCAATATCTTGTTCATCCATAGCCCATATAAATGCACAAAAGGGGAATTGTTGTGTTAGGATAGATGTGAGCAAAGGTGAAAAGTTTTTACATGTAGATAAGCCACCAAGCTTAGAAATTCTAGAAGTGTGGCCTCTACTGGCGATTTAGTGTATTGCAGGTCAGTCAAGGAAACCTTGTAAACAATATCCTCTCCAATCAAACCTGTTCTCCAGGTCCTAGAAGACAGATAGCACAATACTATTTTCCCATACACATCTGTTTTTCAATACAACATGATGTAAACAAAGATGGAGGCCGTCATCCCGCCCAGTGGTACTCTGGTTAGCCCAGACTTTGCTGCTTGACGTATACGTGTGTGTGACGTCTTGTCGGGAAAACTTTTGGGTGTTGCCGGTCATGCACAGCTTGGTTGTTAAAAACTCTCTGTGGCAAATGCATCGGGAGCGCGCACCTATTTCCCCAGCTGTGCAAGTCCTGAAAGATACATAAATCACAATGCCTATGAAAAATGTCTATACAGGCCTTCCACTGCGCCTTCCTTTGTTTTCTCAAGAGATACTAAATCTTGATCAGCTATGCAGGTCCTGTAAGACATATAAATCAAGAATAAATGTGGATGGTTACTGTGCAGGTCCTGGAAGACATATAATATATGTGTAAAGTTGCTGTGCAGGTCCTGGAAGACATATAATATATGTGTAAAGTTGCTGTGCAGGTCCTGGAAGGTATATATATATATATATCATATCTGTGGAAAAAAGTTAATATATTTCTTTCACAGCAACTCCTTTTTGCCATTTCTTCAGACATGCTACCTCATCAGTTCACTTCTTTCATGTTGTGTGTTAACAGCCACAATAGATTGCGCATTTCGCACACTCTGGACAAATTATTGTTGTTTAGTCATTCAGTAATGTCAGGCTCATGACCCTATGGACCGCAGCGCTCCAGGCACATCTTGTCTCTGGTTGTGCTAATCCATAAGGTTTTATTGGCAAAGATATTGCCAGTTCCTTATACAGTGGACCGTGATTTGTCTGGCTTCTCTATTATGACCTGCCCATCTTGAGTGACCCTACAGGGTATAGCTCACAGCTTCATTGAGGTACACAAGTCCCTTCACCACGACAAGATAGCGATGGACAAAATAATCCCTCAGTATGCATCTTGTTTGCTTAAATATATCTACGGTTTCTATAGCAGTGCCAGACCTGGTCTGAAGAGCTATGATAGTTGGCTGCACTTTTATTGAGATCCTGCTGTCCCGGGCTTACAAAAAAACATGCTCGCTGAACATCGAAAACAAATTGCTAGTGTGCAGGCTTTTTACTAATTACTTTATATTCACAAACATCCTAATTGTATATGCCCTATTCCGCAACATAATAAAAACTGCAATTATAATTGAAAATATAAGTGTGTGACTGATTAAGGATAGTTGCAGATCTTATGGTATGTGGGAAGATTTATTATTATGGGAATAAGCATTTCATCCTCAAAATGGTTGCAAAACAAGGCCCTCATTCAATTGCAATTTTGCCAATTGAATAGGGCTCTATATAAGCACATAACATATTTTTTGACCGAAGTTTTTAGTTAGTGAAGACCTTGATTTTGGATAGAAGTTCAGTAACTAAAAAGTTCTGTATAAAAAATACGTTATGTGCTTATATAGAGCCCTATTCAATTGAATGAGGCTCTAGGGCTCTAAATAAGCACATAACATATTTTTTTTAAGAAGTTTTTAGTTAGTAAGCATCTATCCAAAAGCAAGGTTTTCACTAACTAAAAACTTATTGAAAAAATATATGCTATGTGCTTATTTAGAGCCCTATTCAATTGGCCAAATTGCAATTGAATGAGGGCCTTGGAAAGCAAGGCAAATGAGTTTGGATGAAGGACAAAGGCTACATACAGCAGCCCTTTAACAAGGCTCATGATGAAGCCTTGTAAATAACAGGGAACAGAGTTTAATTATTATAATTCCTACGTCCCTCTTTTTGCCAGAACAATAAATTTTTTCATTGACAGTACTCCTTGCCCCTATTAATCTCAAAACTGAATCTCTGATCTAGGAAAGTGCAACAATTAGGGGCAAAATTCAACCTTTCATCATCCTAAATAATGCCCCACTTTCTCCAGTTACTTTTGTGATTTTCTCTCATAGTGTAAAACAGAGGATCTCAATAGTTGGCTATATCTGC
The DNA here is from genome assembly GCA_027410445.1 of Discoglossus pictus. Classification (NCBI taxonomy): domain Eukaryota; kingdom Metazoa; phylum Chordata; class Amphibia; order Anura; family Alytidae; genus Discoglossus; species Discoglossus pictus. The sequence continues at coordinate 165,537,570 of CM050169.1, forward strand.
CGGTCCTTAGGGATGGAAGGTTTCTCGATTTCTCTAGGAATATAATATACCTATGTGTTTATTTACTACTATGTACTTTATTTTATTAAGAAGTATTTAAAAGCTGTATAATTTGTACCTTTTTGGGTCTCATGCAGCTCATTAATACACACGCTTTGAAGTTCAGTTTTTCAGTGACTTCTTTCAAGTAGTATGTAGAAGAATGTTGAAAACAGTTGGAGAGAAAAGACACCTTATTTTCAGCAGTTGTAGAATATTGCCACTGATTGGTTACTATAATGCACTGCACATACTGTACACAGAAGTACATTGTCTTTATGAGCTACAGAGGGGAGAAATCAATTAGGAACTATTTGTTATATTTTATTCAGCAAAAAAATAGAGTTTTTAAGCACTTCTTAATAAATAAAAGTACACAAAAGTAAAGAGATACAGTGGTATATTATATTCTGAGTGAAATCAAGAAAACTTCCACGTGCCTTTAAACATGTCTTGGGTCTTACAGTCAGTTCCCATAAGCATTAGAAGGTGACCAGCCTGCCCCAAGGCCAAAATAGTTTGAGAACAACTGAGAAGGACACCAGAAACCGAGAATGTCTGTTCTACAGAATATGTATTGAGGTCCTTTTCTATTTCGTAGCCGCATCCCGTCAGAACAGTGGGGTTGAGCGCTGCGCCACAGCACCCCCTGGTGCTGCAAAAAATGTACTGCAGGCAGAGAACTATTTCAACCTCCAATCTGGCTCATCAGGCGAGCCGACAGAAGAGGCCTTGAGCTATGAGAGGCGAGCCCGAGGCCCTGGGGGCCCGAGTGCCCGTGCCGAACATAACAATGACCTCACTGTCGACTCAGCGCCGTTCGAGTTGCGTCACGTCGTTCTGACGTGATGCCGCCCCGAAATAGACTAGATCCTGTATTGATATATTGAGTGTGTAGTTCTCTAATAATTTACATACTATACAGAATGGTAGTGCCACAATCTAATAGTGAACACTGTAGAAATGTATGTCCCTCTGGCCATAAGACATTACTATATGAAGGACACGTAGAGCTGTTGAAGGTGTTAGAAGGAAGGCTGGTTGTATTTATGGAGAAATCAAGACAGCTGAAAAACTGAGAAGTATGTTTTGTAATGAAAGTATTGTATCCATATAGTTTGTCGTTTATGGGCCTTTTAGGACCTATCAAGCTGGGGAAAGTGAGAAAGATGGACATTTCCTGTTATCTACCCTCCATCTATGTTTCCACTTTGTTGTTATGGTTGGGGTTAGGGTTAGGGATAGGTTTAGGGGTTAGGTTTGGAGGTTAGGTTTTCTCTCAGTGTAGAACAGAGTATCTCAATAGTGTTTTAGGGTTAGGGATAGGTTTAGAAGTTAGGTTTTGGGGTTGGAGTTCGGTTTAGAGGGTAGTGTTAGGGTAGTAGAGGGCAGTTAACAGGAAAGATCCAGAAAAAGAAGTACTATGACTGTAAGAATCAAAGACATCCACTTGTTTTTTTCCCGTTACAGTAAAATAACTGTATGGGCATTATTTAGAAGTCCTTTGGTTTATGGTCCTTTTAGGACCTGCATAGTAGAGGGCGGGGCATAGCTTGCGTACGTACTCCCGACGTAGCAGAATCTCCTTGGCGTGCACAACACCGGCAGGAGCGGGGCTCGGAAAGTTACAAGTTTTGTCAGCCGGTTATTGTCCAGCGGAAGGATACCGAACATCACACATGAAGGACAGAAAGGTGGGGAACGCGCTAATGCGGGGTATAATGTCTGGGTAGTAATGTACAGTAGGGTCATAAATGAGCTATGTATTGCTATGCCGGACACTATAAATGGGTGATATATTATAACCACAGTGAGGGGATTATTTGTTTAGGGAGCATTTAAGATCTAATAGCCCAATGCAGGCGCCGCGCGGGCTCCTGGGTCTTGTTGTTATTATGAGTGAGGACCCACGAGTGTCAGGGGCGGTATGTGAGGGCTGGTGAGGAATGAGCCCAGTGTGAGAACAGGGGGTCTGAGGTCAGGGGTCACACACACACTGAGACCCTCCGCTCTACCCACTGCCCATTAGTGATGAGCTTCACTGTAGGACCTGCTGGTGCTGAATGGACAGAGTATGAAGGTGGAATAGTTATTTACTACAACATGCACAGGAAGTACTTGTGTAAACTTCAGTCCTTGGGTTTCTTTTCTGCATTTGTTTTAAATACTAAAACTTAATTTAGTCCTTGAAAATGGATAATGTGGATTACGAATATATATATATATATATATATATATATATGTATATATGTGTGTGTGTGTGTGTGTGTTATTTAGTCATTCAGTCCAGTCAGACACTCCGTGAGCCTATGGACCACAGCACATCAGATCTATCCTGTTCTATGTGCGCATTTGTTACAGTGCGCCGCCGACGACTGTATGTACGCGGCCGCGCTCCCGTCCCCATCTAGCTGTGAAAACTAGGTAGTATACCCCTAGCCCTCACTCCCTAGCCCTCACTCCCTAGCCCTCACTCCCTAGCCCTCACTCCCTAGCCCTCACTCCCTAGCCCTCACTCCCTAGCCCTCACTCCCTAGCCCTCACTCCCTAGTCCATCACAGCTAGATGGGGACGCGTTCCTACAGTCGTCCGCGCACATAAAACAGGATAGGTCCGGCTCATCTTGTATTTGGTTGTGTCAGTCCATAAGGTTTTGATGGCAAAGATATTGGAGTGGGTTGCCAGTTTCTTCTCCAGTGGACCACGTTTTGTCTGACTTATCTGCTGTGACCTGCCCGTCTTGGGTGACCATACATGGTATAGCTCACAGCTTCACTGAAGTACACAAGCCGCTACACCACGACAAGGTAGTGATCCAGAAGGGAATATATATATATAATCTAATTTCAAAGCAGCTTAACTGCAAAAAAAAAAACTTAAAACCGAGGTACCATTAGAAGCAGTACAAACTTGGGAAAAGAGATCCTATTAAAGTGCACACCCTAGTACTTGATCTAATCTCATATGAGACAAATTCATCATAAAACTTCACAAAAACTTTTTTATTAAGTATAATGATTGAAATAATTGTTAAAAACATTCAGGTGCTGCTGTCCTATCAGGATAATGCCAAATATTAATATTCTATAGAGGGGTAGACCAAAGTGACTTGTGCCTAATGTAAATGTGCTAGTATAAATATTTCTGACAATTCTTAAGCACCTTTATATCTGGCTTAATAGTGTTACTGGAATTAATAAAAATAGTGATATAAAAGGCTCAGTGCTTTTCCTACCATTCCCTCTACATAAAGTATCATAAAACTGCTATTTCTTGGTCTTCTAATAAGCTATTACATGATACTGCTGCTTAGGTATTAATAAGTCATCATTGCTTAATGTTTAGAGTATAGTCTCATCTCCTTATGTGGTCTTCTTCTATTGAATATCTTGTCTATTTGATAATATTAAACGCAGCAGAGACTCGCATGTAGCGCGGTTGAGACGCCTCACGGTGATGTCATCTACCTGTGCGCAGCGTCTGACCCGACGCACGTTTCTCTGGTCATGGTGATAGTAACAAAAAACAATCCAAGCTTAAAATTCAATCTCATTAGACCTCTTAGATAGTGTGAAACAACAAATGGAATTTACTTAAATTAGAAAATTATAAGGATAGTATTATTATTATTATCTTTATATTGCGCCAACATATTCTGCATCGCTGTACAGGTTGAGTACATGGCAAAAACAAACTTAACACCTTATAAAGAATGGGGGGCCCTGTTTTTAAGCCTAAATCAAATGTACATAGAGCTTGTTTCCAAGGCACTGACACAATATTGAAAACTTGCAAACTTACAATCTAAGGATTATCTTTGAGAAATATTTTGTTTACTTGGACAAAAAGTCCTAATCTGGGATATACACCCATTGGTAACTTCATTCAGATATATCTTGAACTTATAATTTTAATAAAAATATGGTTGGATACACAAAAGATGTAGATTTATGTATCCACTACATAGATGATATTATAATTTTGTGGAATGGTACTCCACAACATTTGCAAGTATTTATGAACAAGCTAAATAATAATGATATGGGCCTATACTTGACCTCAGTAATAAGTGAAACATCAATACCTTTCTAGATCTGAAAATCTGTAAAATGAGGGATGGCAAACTGAAGACCAATACATACAGGAAACTCCCGGCAACAAATCATTTATTTTTTATTATAATTTATTGCATACCAAAAGTTTCCATCCAAAGGCTCTAATCTCAGGGATTCCAATTGGCGAGTACTTGAGAATTAAAAGAAATTGCCCAGAGGAGTTTGACTTTGCACTAGAGGCAAACTAACTCCAATCTCGCTTTCAAGAACGTGGTTATAGTAAAAAGGCATTTAAAAATGCTTACCACAGCTGTAAACAGAGAAACTTTGCTTTTGGATAAAGTTCAAAATGATAACGGTGTGAGATGCATTGGCACATCTAATCATAAATGGTATGATAAAAAGATTCTTCAACAAACATTGGATTTTGTTGCTAGATGACAAAGATCTTAAACCATTTCTCAAGGACCATGCACAATCAACAAGTCGAAGGTCAATGAATCTGAAGGGTATGTTGTCAAAAAGCTATTTGTAGATTCCAAAAAAGACTACTTGGCTTCAAAGAACAAAAGGGTGCTATGAGTGCCAATCCTGTAAGGCCTGTCAATACATTGGGCCTGCCAACATCTTCACCTCTCCTGATGGGGAAACAAACCTGTCCAGTAAAATATTTACTGACCTGCAAATCAGAGTAATTTATCTAATATCTTGCAAATGTGGAATGAGATATGTGGGTAAAACCTGCAGTGAATTCAGAAGAATAATTCTGGAGAACATATACAGTATCACTAGAGAATATGATGCACCTGTAGCGGTCCATGTCAATAGTAAGCATAAGGGTAATACAAAAGTACTTTCCTTTATGGCTATTGACCACATTGAAAACCGTAAGAAGAGGAGATCTGGATAAAGAGCTTCTCAAAAAGGAGGCAAAGTGGATTTATTTTATTTTTTTGTTTAAAAAACAAGAAACCCTGGGGCCTAAATGAAGGCTCCACACTCTCCCCTTTTTATTTAAACTATTTTTTCTTTGTGAAATTTATATAATGGATTAAAAGAAGAGACCCTAAGGATTCTCTTTATGAAGATGGATATATAACAACTTACCAGCAAATTTACCCAAGCAGTAAAAAGGTATAAACACTAAGGGCCTCATTCTATTATCGGCCGTAAATCGGCCGTAAGGCTGCGATTCCTTGCGGGGGTTCAGTTAACTCGCGATTCTATTATACGGCCCCGCAAGGATCTCCTTTTACGGCCGGCCGCATATCTTGGAACCGGATGTAATCTCAGAAATCTAAAAACCCAAAAATAAATTCAAGCCTGCACTGTACAGCTCTGTAAATGCTAGGGATCATATTGGGGGACATGAGGATTAAAAGAAACCCACTCTCAAGCTTGCACATCAGCCCAAACCCGAGTTCAAATTAACTGTTTATTTTCCGGCTGCGGCGTGGGCGGGTCTGAGGTGCTCCAAGCACTCTGGACTTTTTACATGGATATTTTACGGAAATTAAAAATAAAATATTTTACGGATTTGAGTACAGGATAATTATGTGCTATTTTTTCTAACACCTAAAATCCCTTTATAGTCTTCTCAAAGTGCAGGATGGCTTTATTTGAGCTATTTTATGTGCTTAATTGGTGCTAGCGGGACCTCTTTCCTGCAAGTAAGCTGCGGTTAGTTTTTAGCCTTGCAGAGAGGTTTCCCGGAGCAATTGAATTGCAAATAGGAATTTCTTACGGCCGAAACTCTTGCGGCCGTTTTAGATCAAAGGCTTTCCTCTGGCGCGAGCGGCCGCAAGAGATAGCAAGGCACCGGCCGCAAGCCTGCCGGAGTCCCCGGCCGTAAGGGAATAGAATAGCCGAATAGCTTGCGGCCGGTCCTTGCGGCCCCGCAGCGGCTGCGGCCGCTAATAGAATGAGGCCCTAATAGAATAGATGGCTAGGGCCAAAGCTTCTTTATGATGCTTGTAAATGGGGTAACTGATATTTCTCCTTGTGAAGGACACAAGTGAGCTAAAAGAGGTTGCTCTCTGAGTAGATAACCAGACCTATAGAGCAAACCTGCTTCAGATATTGTCCATTCTCAGATTGAGCACCTCTAATTTCGTTGTAACTGATTGTTAAACCACTTTGAAGGACTCACTGAGGAATAAGCACCTGAAATAGGTGTTATAAAACAGTGATACTCTTTATATTGCTTATGGTTAACATCTACATATGTACAATAGTTTATACAGATAACAATACTTAATGTATATAATATGAATCGCCATTAAAGATAATGGCGAATAATAAAAATAAAGATCAGATGATGTTATATATGTGGGAAATGTATTTGACAAACATCTATGAGGACTATGGATAGTTAAGCTATACTACTGAAATGGAAAGTCATTTTAACAGTCCATTTCAAATTGATGTTCTCATGTCAAATCTCTATTTAAAAAAAAAAAAAATAGAGCAACAAACCATTTTCCACCTATGAGGAAATATGAAGTGACTATCACATATAATAGTTGTCAAACTATGAAACGTCACGCTTTGCAAAATCACAAGAGGGACGCAGTTCGGGCCGCATTTGCAAAAGGTGGAGGCTCTACAGCGCCTCACAAGCGGTTACAAACAGCCACAGAAGCGGGACTTTGAAAAAAAAAAAAAAACGCGCAATAACTAAATACGGACTTAAACAAAAAAATACGAGCCACTGGACTTAGAAAAAAAAATTCCTAACTCGAAAAAACAGCCGACCCGCGCACACTGGAAAACATAAAAAAAACACAAAATACACACACACAAAAATAACATTACACACAGCAAGGGGGGACAGCCAGGACGTCTGGTAGTCAGTTTGCACGCAAATTTATGTCCAATTTGCAGAGTTTAGACACTCGAAAATCCCCTAAGCTAGAAAAAAAAATGGCTGCCAAAAAAAAAAGCTTCACGACCCCTAAATCTGCAAAACACCGCCAAGCACATAAAGCTTTTACAAAAACCCGTACGACCTAAAACATACACTACTAGCAAGGACGCTAAATCATCCACACTCGCGTTCCACATACACAATTGCTGCCATTTTACAACACTAACTTACAGAATGGGGAACTACACAGCTCCAGAAACGGTTTCCCCTCGCGCACGCAGCCTATTTACACTACACACTGCACACATTGCCGACACACGTCAGCTCAACAACCGTGCACATCTACATTGTATGCTGCAGGAACATCAAAACAGATTGTTAGCTCTTCAGCACATTGCTTGCTGTATATATTAATTACAAATAGGTGAAGTATATTAATTTATGATTTTATTAATTAATCATGAAAAATACCTATACAGAAAAAAAAAAACACAGTATCGCAATAAACTACAAAGCCCTTCACCGCTCGCCTCACAAGGAGCGTCAAAGGTGCTCATAGGACACAAATTACACCAGGAGAGAGGCTTGCAATAAGTGCAAAAAGGAGATCGGCGTAGACTTTACAATGAGCTCAAAAGCGCCTTTGATAACAAAAAATACACCAACTGAGAGGCTCGCAATGAGCGCCGAAGGATCTCAGACGACCAAAACACTTACTGTCTGTGGCAAACAGCATTACCTGCCTTACAATTTTATTGCCCCGTAATTTTTGACGGGCACGTTGCTAGTTATAAAATATATACTAAGAGCAAAGAAATATAAGAAGCATGGTACACTGGTTATCATAAAATCACTCATCTAATCAGATATCACATATTAAAGTTGTTGTCACGCGTTGTTAAAAATTATGGGCTTGAGAGCCTCGACGAGTGCCATAGGCGCTCATCCCGAGGCCTGTTGGACTTCCACTAACAAATTGTGGCCTTTCAGAGTCCCTCTAAGGGTCCCTTTGTTCCTTCATGGTGCTAATCTGCCCAAGGACACTCCACTGATGGAGGATGGCAACAGATTGAAGTCGCCCATAGCGATGCCCGCGATCAGCGCGGACCCCACGAAAAGCATGTAGTTTACCATTTTAACGGCTGAACATTTTTCAGACACGTAACTCGGAAGACCCCCCAAAAACGCCAAATAGTTAAAGAAAAATAAAATAATAATAATAATTTACACACTCGCACAGGGGAAGAGGCAGGGAGCCTGTGACTGAGGTTGCTAGCTTATTTTAGGCTTAATTGGCGTTTTTAGGAGATCGCAAATCGGCTAAGCGAGGGGAAAAAAATGGTGACCGAAGAAACAAAAATTTTCTCAAACAGGATCAAAACGAGGCTGAAGCCTGTAACACTTGGCCCAGCACCACGCAAAACTGGAGCAGACGCACAAAGGAGAAAGACAAGGGAGGGAGAGGGGGGAGGCTGTAAAGAGACACAGGGCTGAGACACGGAGGAAAAGACACATGGGAGAGAAATAAGGTTGGGGGCACACGGTAGGGAGAGCGGGGGGAGGGAGAGAGGGTGAAACATACAAAGTGGTCAGACAGTGGGGGGAGGTTTACATTGAGCGCCAAAGGTGCTCATCGCTTTCGTTCAGTGCAAGGCACAAATATAGCGGGTTGCACAACGTCACCCACGGGAGGGCCAAAGGTGCTCATTGCCAAGCATGAAAGTGGCAGGTAGCAGTTGCCTGCAATGAGCGGCAAATTGTGGGGCTCGCGATGAGCGCCGAAGGTGCTCAGAGGGGCAGAGCTTCACATTGTGTGGCAAACCGCATTGCCAGCCTAAAAAAATAAAAATAATATATAATCTCAAAGAAAATACTATCATTATAATTGTCACAACCTACAATGATGATGGAGTATAGAGGATCCTAGTCCTCTTATCTCCTGTAGGTTTTAGAACTAAGATTTGGGTGACTCAGACCAATGGACCTTCTTTGCGGATGCAAGAGCATAAGTCCCAGCTTTTGGTAGTGTGCCTGGATGAACCTGGAAGGGAGTTAGAACGATCTCCTCTACCAGCATATGCCCCTGGGTCAATAATACACCTGCACACAAAGTCTTGATGAAAATTATGAACCATGTTTTATTTTAGAACAGCATATTTAACCACATCACACAAGAATGGGGGAAGTGGCTACCGTTATCCAGCCCCAAATGACGTCTGGCCAATCATGAAGGGGAACTGTGCGTGAACCAATAGTCCCCTCCCAGGTCCGCCCACTAGGCGAGGCCAACTAATTAATTTGGGCTTTGAATGTCCAGGGGAAAGCATGTCTTTTACTCTCCTGTGCCCACGCTATGAAGGCTGAGAAGCCTTCAGGCCATCCCATTGTTTCTGGGTGCCTGCCTGTCTGCTCTCCAGCTGTGAGCTTCCCATTGTTAGTTCTATGCTGGATACTTAGCTAATAGGATTAACAGGCCTTTGGGAACAAAGGAGGCGTGGCTGTATTCAATGGCTTCCCCTCTACAATATAATGACATACTAATATAATACCATACATTCATATTTACAAATACAACACACAATGTTTCACACACATAGAACCAACACATCCCACCAGCTCCCTCACATGACACCCATTACAATGAGCCTAAACATGGAAGGGATGGGAATATGCTAAGGGGTAAACTTATAATACTTTATCCCCTAGACCATAACATAACAATATATCCATAACAAGTGGGCCCCAAACCTTTTGTTCTTCCCCATGGCAACATCATGTGGAAGATAACCCAGACCAAAATGGCCACTGCTGCCAGTCACAAAATGGCCCCAGCATAGTTCACACCAAATCCAAAATGGCCACTGGCTGATTCATGACAATAATTTTCTAATTTAGTAAATTCCATTTGTTGTTTCACAATATCTAAGAGTTCTAAGGGAGCCCTGTCTGGGTTGTGGTGGTGACCCCATGTGAAATATCAGAAACGGGCATCAGGTCAGACGCTACGCACAGTGTACGCAGGTTGATGACATCGCAAGGTGTCTCAACCTTGCTACATACGAGTCCCTACTGTGTTTAATATCAAATAGGCAAGATATATAATAGAAAAAGACCACATAAGGAGATGAGACTATACTCTAAACGTTAAGCAATGACTTAATACCTAAGCAGCAGTATCGGGTAATAGCTTATTAAAAGACGAAGAAGAAACAGCTTTATGATACTTTAATGTATAGAGGGAATGGTAGGAATATGCACTGCCAGAAAAGCACTGAGTCTTTTGAATCCCTATTTGTATTAATTCCAGTAACACTATTAAGTCAGATATGTTTCTGACCATTCCTTAGCACCTTATGTTTATACTAGAACTTGCACTTATTAATTACCGGTAAGTACCAGTCACTTTTCTTCAGTGTTATATACTACCCCTCAATATAATATTAATATTTGGAATTATTCTTATATGGTAGCAGTGCCTGAAATGTTTTTAACAGTTATTTTAATAATTATACTTAATAAAAGCTTAAGTTTTATGATGATTTTTGTCTCCTATGTGAGAGAAGATCAACTAACAGGTGTGCACTTCAATAGGACCTCTTTTCCCAAGTTTGTATTGCTACTTTTGGTCCCTAGTAACACCCTGTTTTCTCTAAATATTCTAGTGACAGAGCCACCTATTTGTTTTTTTGTATTATACCGTTAGAAGCAGGCAATTTTCATATAGAACCAGTATGACCATAAACTTTTTCACAATATAATCTCTCGCTGGAGTTAAAAACAAGGAATACCAAATAAGAAGTATTCTTGTAGATGTTGGATTATGAAAAATTGTCCACCTCTCTCTGTGAAAAGTGATAGCAGGAAAACACCTATGAGCCTCAATGGGTCCTTCTATCCCGAAGGCTCACTAGTAGATGTCCCAAATCTGGCTAAATGCATGATATGATAGAAAGAAAAATAAATGATGCCAACACTGTCATTCAACCCTAATGACATCCACTAGTGAGCCTTCCAGATATGACTCTTTGAGGATCATCAGCCTTTTTCTCTTATCACTTTTCAGAGGGATAGTAAAAAATTGCCCACCTCTAATATCAACAAGAATACTTTACCACTTTTTAGTTGGTATTCATTATTTGTAATTGTGGCAAGATTATATTGGGAAATAAAGCTTTGTTTTGGTTTTTGTCTGGTACTATAAGAATATTTCCCTCTTCTGTTGGTACATATATTTTTATTATTGATGTTATAACAACGTATGTATGCAATGTTTCTCCAGACTAACAATATCCAGTATTCTAGTATAAAAAAAACTCAAATACAAGGTGATTGATAAGATAACATTTTGTGTTTGTTACATCCCTTCCTGAGAGTTTGATCATGAAAAATATTTATCAGATGAGGGAACAAGGAAAGGCAGAAGGCTTTGTTAAATAATTTGATCTGACTAAAATGTATACAACACCCCTCACTGCCCCAGAAGCAGGCTGGTTGCATCACAAACCGCTCTCACATGCATATGTCATGGATACCTCTGGGGTCCCACAGAGGCCTAACAATTATTTTATTTTCTAATTACAAAATGTTTGAAAATAGTTTTATTTTTTTCATTATACAGTGATCCTGTATGTTTTCCCAACATGTCTTTGATATGGAAGTACTTGTTTGTAAAGCCAGGGAATGTGTTGCTAATTGATAAAACATCACCCTTTTTAATTTACAATAGAACTTGGATGTTTGT